>JARFJB010002015.1:0-192500 GCA_036346205.1 Vesta saturnalis | reverse complement strand
ATCTGCGTGTCAAATAACGACTTAAACGAAAACTTGCATAAGTTTTGGGTGATGGAAGATGTACTGCCTCGAACAAAATTGTTCCTTATATCTACCGAAGAAAGATTGACGGAAGAACATTTTGCAAACACGTTTGCGCGTGATCAACCAGGGAGATGTGTAGTAACCATTTCGTACAACTCAAAAATCAATAAGTTACTCGTATTTGGGTGCCTTGCATAGGTTTCTATAACTAGAAAAGCGGTTGTCAAAGAACCCGAAAGTTTTATTATGTATGTCACCGTTAAGAAAACATGAAATTAACCAAGTGAAACATTTTCCCTCACTTTGATGTTGTTCGACCACATACCACAGCTACTCGCCTTCGCGCGGTGTTTGGCGAAAGTGCCAAAACAGACACGAACACTTGAATGAACGATTGCCTGTTGTTAGTGCTAATAGTTCAAAGAGACTTGTTTTCCATCCTTGTCAACTTTAGAGAGAATGTTATAGCATTAAAGGGTGATTGCGAAAGAATGTACCGTCAAATCCGAGCTGATCGAAGTCAACGCTTATATCAATGAATTTTGAGTCAGAAATGGTGCAAGTTTACGGTTTGAATACGGCATGAAAACTTCTTCCTATCGTGCGACGAACTGCTTACAGTATATTGCAGCAAGCAATGCTGACGAATTCCCTTCCGAAGCTCATCGCATGTTAAACGATTTCTATGTCGACGACCATTTGACCGGTGGTAACTCTCCAGAAAAAATTATTCAATTGCGCGAGCAAATTACAGATTACTGATCGAAGCGGGCATACCCCAAAAAACTAAGCTTAAGTTCGTATTATGGAACTTACGTTACCTTCATATATGGTCTACATTTCGTTTATTTGTGCGTTATTGGCAAATGGAAATTATCGTATGTGTATTTTATGAATGGCAAATTAATTTCTCCTACTACAGTGTATTTTAAGACGAAGTCATATTTATTTTGAGTCCATGTAAATAATACGTATCCATTTAATAGGTTTAAGGAAGTAAACAAATCAGTATACGTTTCATTATTACTGAATACAGTGTTAATCATATTACATTTTGAATTTTCAGTAAACATAGATTATAAGCCTATATAGTTGTGTTGAATTTATTCATTTTGGTATCGTAAAATATCGTTTTAGTTATTTTATTCTGATATTAATCAAACATTTTGCTTTATTAAATATACATATAAATACAGTTGTTTAGTGTTTATTCAGATTACCTATTATGTTAATAAGGTACAGCTTTCTCAATTTTTTTGCATTTTATTTATTAAACCTATAAATTGAGTGGCGTCCGACAAACAAGGTGCATTACTGTTTATACCTACGGACAAGCCTCTGCCTCCCTCGCGACCTGTTCAAAAGGAGTTCTCGATTACCGTAAGTTTCATAAGTTTATAATTCACTGAGCTAGACCGTGGTGCAATATACCTTTTGTAATATAACAGTCAAACACCCTAATTTTTTATTTGTTATAGCTTGGTTTATCGGAATTTCTGCCAGGGCGATGTAAGTGGCATCTTTGAGTTCTTGTCCTTTACCACTATCTGTATGTTACCCTATTGGATTCGGTGGTCTTCATTCCAGACATAGTTTGGTCAACGGATGGTGTGGAGTGCACACTGGACAGCTCTATCTTCGACTTTCGAGCAGATGATACAATACATGGAGAGTTGTGAAGCGATTTGAGAAATTTCACATAGGCAATATCTTCCGAACAAGGAGACTGTGCGAGACGAAAATCTAGAGTGGATTGGAAGGTTGTGATTAGGCGGACTAGGGAAATTGGGTAGTTGGTAGCCTTCAAGACAATACCACTTTATTGATAGGAACCAAGGACCTTGTTGGAAAAGGTATCATATTGACGTGATGGATCACGTAGAAAATGGACGCCGTTTGGGGTGTAGTAGAGTAAGGACGGGGATCATATAGTTAGCTACTGGTTATTGTGGGATCACCTAAGGGAAAAGTGTGATAGTGGTTGATCGTGACGTTTTTCCACAGAATATTTTGGGATTTAACGCAGTTTGGAAGGTGATGGGGTTCGCGATATTGCCGGTGCAATGACTAAGACGAAAGTCTAAATTCACCATGCGATCTATTTATTGTTGACACGGATGTCCACTTAGAAATCGGTCGAACGTCTTGGTACCAATGAAGTTAAGTCACGCCCTGTTAGCAAACGAAGTTATTTCAATCAAGGGTTTCAGCAGAAATTCAGCTTTCCGGAATTGCCAGACACGTTACAACAGTAACAGTGTTTCATAAAATCAGAAAGTTCCATAATCGTTTGTTCCTTCAGGAACTCCCGGTGATGCTTAAATGTTTCATTGAAATTTTGTGGTCCTTAATACATACATTGTATTTATTGACATAACACCTCAGGTGGAAGTACCTATGGGAACAATTCTTATTTTATTGCACGAGTTAAAGTAATCGTTTACAAAATGTACACCTTGCCTAGTTGTTAATTCAAATGGCTTGCATGTAACTTGAACACTTTAAAAGATCAAATGATGTAAAACTCATTCAAATTCCATGCACGGTTCAAGTGATGTAGTCATTTTAATCTGAGACAAAGATTTGGAACAGCGGTATTTTGTAATTGGAAGTTGTGCTGGATTGCTCGTAATATTCTAGTAGGGGTTTTTTGTGTGGCGGCAAATTTCCAGCAACGTATTGCTCAATTTGAATATATTTAAACTGTTTTCCTTTTTTAAAGCATTTATGAAGTTCCGTATACTGGAATGCGCAGCACTAAGCACGGAAGAGAAAGTGTTGTGTCATCATCCGTCAACAGGATTGTCAGTTCACGGTAAATCTTCCTCCATCAATGAGTAACAAATCCACATACTCGTTGAAAATAATGGTTGTCGCATTCTCCTTGTCTTAACGGCCTATGCATGTATCTTCGAAGTAATTAGTCACTGCTAATAGCACATTCTCATTTTCCGCATAAAAAGTGATATCATGTAATTCTTCGTATGCTGCTCTGGTACAAAAGCGAGAGCCGCTAGTTGTAAATGTAGGGCGAAATCATAATCTTCACTATAATCCTGTTTAATATTTCTCCATACACATTGTGTGATTAGAAAAAAACACCCACGTACTTTAATCTCTGGAAATTGTACTCACAGGAGATAAATTGAAGCTCTCTCAAAATCCACCATAATCGTTGTTGGCTGTAATCTTGGTTTTAACCTTTTTAGTTGTTGAAATAAACGTATATACGTTTCTTCTGTTTTGTTTGGGAGTAATGCATACACAGTAGGAATTACGTTACTGTATTGCAGTCCATGAATTGTATATAGTTGACTAAATAATGGTAGAGCTGATTTAAATGTACCATCCTCATATGCTCTATAAATATCAAATGACTTTCTGTCGAAAATAACAAAATACGCTGTTCACCAGGGCCATTGTTATATAAAAGGACTGGTCCGTTGGTATTCGGCAGGTAAAACAAGCTCTGTAAAACTTCTGGGGTTTGCTGGGACAGCACCTATTTCCTTTCGTGCGCGTTGTGTTTTTCGTTAGTGGAAGAAACCGAAGATAGTTGTCCTGATGCAGCACAACAAATATACTCTGAAATATTAGCAGTAGAACGGAGGCACCACTTTCACATTTTGACCTTGGGAATTGCCTAGGTCGCCGACGTAGGGGACGTATCTTTGATCTTGAGGTTGACCTCAAGCCAGGTCTTGCAGTTGGCCTTGGGCTCTGTCTTGGAGTTGGCCTTGTGAATGTTTTGTGTTCTAATAAGAGGCCCTAATGCTAACTTGTAGGACAGCTATAAGAACCTGTGTTAGGGTCTGCCCCTCCTTGTCGTGGCTAGAAATGGTATTATAATAAGGCGGCCCCTGTTTAAATCTAAGATGATGGTGATGATTCACAGAAGAAGAATAGAATGTACAGGAGAAGGGCGCATCCCAAATCCTTGACGAAGATAGCGACGAATCACGGTCGAAGAACAAGAAGGCCGACAAAGAAACGTGATTAAATAAATGACGCATTGTTTTTAATATGGATTTTCAAGCACTGCGATTTCCTTCAATCTTTTATTAATAATCTTGTTTTCCTAACGGACGTTCGAACCTGTTTTTATAAATCTAAAACTCTTTCTTTGACAGTGCTTCCCTTAAGAAAAGTATTTCTGGTAAGTTAGATCTTGCATGGAAAATAGAAACTGTGGTATTATGGTTGGGTGGTGGGAAGGTGGGAGAGCGGGAGGGAGAGAGAGGGAGTGAGGGAGAGGAGGGGAGAGGAGGAGGAGGGAGCAGAGAGGGTAGAAGGGAATGGAGAGGAGAGAGAGAGGAGGGAAGGGAGGGAGAGGGAGATGGAGAGGGAGGAGAGAGGAGAGGGAGAGGAGAGGGAGAGGGAGGGAGAGGGAGAGGAGAGGAGAGGAGAGGAGAGGGAGAGGGAGAGGAGAGGGAGAGGAGGGAGAGGAGAGGAGAGGAGAGGAGAGGAGAGGGAGAGGAGAGGGAGAGGAGAGGGAGGGAGAGGGAGAGGAGGGAGGGAGAGGGAGAGGGAGAGGAGAGGGAGAGGAGAGGGAGGGAGGGAGAGGAGAGGGAGGGAGAGGGAGAGGAGAGGAGAGGGAGAGGAGAGGAGAGGGAGAGGAGAGGGAGAGGGAGGGAGAGGAGAGGAGAAGGGAGAGGGAGAGGAGAGGGAGAGGGAGGGAGGGAGAGGAGAGGAGAGGGAGAGGAGAGGAGGGAGAGGGAGAGGGAGGGAGAGGAGAGGAGAGGGAGGGAGAGGAGAGGAGAGGGAGAGGGAGAGGAAGGGAGAGGGAGGAGAGGAGAGGGAGAGGAGAGGGAGCACAGTATTAACATAGATCTTACTTACTTAACCTTCACGCCATTCCCTTGCGGGGTAGGCAAAACAATCCCTGCCTCTTATTTATTTTTCATTCACAATCTTTCTCCATGCTTTCCTATCTCCGCATACCTCCCTAGCTTCCGCAAGATTCATACATAGTCTCTGACATGCCCTTTTGTTTTAAAACTCCTTATCTTTCTTTCCTTTATCATAGATTCTACTACATTCAGCCAAGTTTTACGCGGCCTACCAGACCGGCCTTTCCCTAACCTCACCCACATATATTTGTTTCGTTAATCTTGCGTTGTTCATTCTCTCAATGTGACCAAACCAACGTAATGTACAACTTTTATATCTATCCATCATAGTCTTTTCCTCACCACACTCCTTCATTATGCATTCATTTTTATCTTGTCCCGTCTCGTTTTACCACATGCGCTTCTCAGAAATCTCATACCCACGGCATTTATTTTTCTTTCGTGCTTTTTTTGACATACCCATGTCTCACTTCCATACAGTACTGACGGGACGAATACGCCATTATAGATTGCTCGTTTCGCAGCTAGACTCATGCTTTCATTTCTCATTATCGTCCACATACTTCCAATCACTTTCCTTCCAGCATTGACCCTTCGTCCAATCTCGCTCTCAATTGTACCATCTGCAGTAAACATTCTACCGAGATATACCAGCTCGTCCACTTGCTCCACTATTTCATCTTGCAGAGTAAATACTCTACTCTCCTTTCCACCTTCCCGATTGAACACCACAATCTTAGTTTTGTTCACGTTTACCTTTAGGTCCATGCTCTCACAGACTGTATCAAACTTCCTCAGAGCGGTTTGCAGCTCATCCGCACTGTCACTTAATAAGACTGTGTCATCTGCATATACCAGGAGTCGTACATTTACGTCACCAACCATTACACCATTTGTATCGTTACATGCTTGTCTAAGACATTTATCCATGTATATATTGAACAACCACGGTGACATCACACAGCCTTGTCGCACTCCTTGCTCAATATTAAAGTATTCACTCACACCTCCTCTCACCCTAACACATGCCCGACTACCATTGTATACTGCCCTTATTCCATTTATTAGACCTTTATTTACGCCATATTCATTTAATATTTCCCACATCTTCTCTCTATTCACTCTGTCATATGCTTTCTCCAGATCTACAAACGCACAGTACAACTTCCTTTTACCTTTAAACACTTTTCGATCACCTGCTGGAGAGCAACCATCTGATCGACACATCCTCTCCCTGGCATGAAGCCACCTTGCACATCCCACATCTTAGATTGTGTAGTTTCTCGTACTCTATCAATCAGTATTCTTCCAAAAACTTTACCAGGTACGCTGAGCAAGCTTATTCCTCTGTAGTTCTTACAATCACTCTTGTTCCCCTTACCTTTATACAATGGTACAATGATCGCGCTCTTCCAATCACTCGGCACTTTTCCACACATAAGGCATACATTGAATAATTCACGCAATCTTCGTATAAGCATTGCACCACCATACTTGAGCATTTCACCAGTGATTTCATCTACGCCTGCTCCCTTGCCGTTTTCAACCTTCCTACCGTTTTCTCTACCTCATTTATTCCAATATCCTTCTCAGTTTCATTCATCATTTCTTCTATATTCTCCTCATTTAACCCTTCAGTCTTACTTTCCTCACTACTGTACAGGTTTCCGAAATATTCTTGCCAGCATTTCCTCACTTCACAATCGTCCCATACTATTTCGTTTCTATCATTCATCACTCCTGCAGCGTTCTGTTTTGGGCCACGTTTTGTATTTTGACCCATTTCCAGAAGAGTTTTTGTTTCCCTCAAAATCATTCTGCATTTCTCTCCTTCTACAGCCATCACTTCCTCTTTACTTATTCTCACTGCCTCCTTCGCTTCTTTGTTTCTTAATCTGTACAACTCATACAATCGTTTCTTCTCAGTCTCATTTTTTGCAGCAATCATTGCCATGTACGCATCTTTTTTCTTACTTACTGCCTTTTTTACCGACTCATTCCACCAAGCACATTTTTTCTGTGTACCGACAATGACTCTTCCACATATTCGCACGGCACAATTGACAACAGAGTTTTTCAAGCTTATCCATGCACTTTCAACGTCAGTGTCTTTTATTTGTTCGTTCCACACTGTTTCATTCACATTCAACTCTTTATTCACAGCATCTACGTATTTCATTCTCGCACCATTATCCACTAGTTTTCAACCCTAATTCTGGACGTTCGCACTACGTTTGCTTTCCTTCTCCAGACCCACTTTTGCCCTAAACACACTCTCGATACCACCAAAAGTGGTCCGATCCACACTCCGCTCCGCGCATTACTTTTGTGTCTTTCACCAGGTTTCTAAGCCGTTCATCATACACTATCAAGTCTATCATACTTTTAGATTCACCTCTTTGCCATGTATACATATGCACATTTTATGTTTGAACCACGTATTGGATACAAACAGGCTTCTCTCCACACAGATGTTCAGCAAGTGTTCACCGTTCTCATTGGTTCTTTGGTCTCCGAACTTTCCTAGAACGCGTTCACTATGTTCTCTCTGTACACCCACCCATCCGTTCATATCCCCCAATATAATCACTCTTTCGTTTGGCTTACATACGTTCAGCACGTTCTCTACTTCATTCCAGAAGTTCTCACGCTCCTGGTCTCTTTCTCCATTCACCGGTGCATAGCATGCAATAAGAAAAATTCTTCGAAACTCCACTTTCATTCTAACCCATATTACCCGGGGAGATACTAATTCGTACTGTTTAACACATCTTTTCGCTCTTTCACTTATGATCACCCCAACTCCTTTTGCACCATGCACCTCCGTCTCAACTCCTGACCATAGTGCCAGGCTGCCATCCTCCATCTCCACAGCATCCTTTCCTTTGCGCTTTGTCTCCGATACACACAGAATATCAAGGTGTCTTTCGTACATTACATTCGCAATTTCAAATTCTTTACCATGCATACCTCTAACATTCCACGTACTGACTCGCCATTCATTCCTTGCACAGTCGTCAGCAACGGGGCCTGTCTGTTTCGACCTTGACCGCCCCTTGTAGCCAGGTCGATCCGAGGCAATTGTATTGTTTTCTTGAGTAATATCATAGCGAGCAGACCGGTTACTGGCCAAATCGTGCCCCGGACGATGTAGCATTCCCTACTAACGGTATCGTCCTACTACCGGACAGTTATGTCTACTGTCACGACATACAAGCTAGATATAAATAATAGATCGTATACTTACTGTATGAATCTCAAAATGTACATATACATGTACTTTTTTTTTTTTTTCTTTCTTACCTGCCCTTCATAGATGGACACCAATAATTGAAGATAAAGGGGAAATAGAAAGAGAAATAACGGAAAAAATAGGAAAGGCGGGAAAAATCTATAACACACCCAAAAATACGTTTCTTGCAAAAAAAGAAATGCCAAAACAAATAAAAGCAGCAGTATACAAAAAAGTGGTAAGAGTGAATCGTGGACGACTAATAGAAGAAATGAGAGTAGAATTACCGCCATGGAGATAGCATACCTTGTTGGCCCAGGAATCAACGAAATAATATTTGCTGCTGATAACCTTCTCAGTTGATGTGTCTTTTCAATTCATACTATATGGCTATCTTTTGAAGTTACGTGATTATCCGTATCAGCCTCATCTGAAATCGTAGCTTCCACTTCATCATCCGATTCGCTATTATATATCTCGGTTTCGGACAAATGGTCCTCTTCTTCAGAACCATTAGAATCACTATCGGAAACACACAAAAGATTCTCAAGTTCCCTACCCGTTAGCACTCTCTCACTACACATTTTCAATAATAAATTTCAATTGTTAGGTATTTCTTTTAGTGTATAGCCTCAAGTCTGATATTTACTACGAAACTAACACACAGATGCTCACTGGTTGCATTTATACGCAGAAAAGTCTCAACAGGAATAAACTGGTTTATCGGTACGCAAATAACGCATGCAATATGGCACAATAATGCGGCAATATTATGTAAGCTATTTATATTTATGAACATAAAACAAAACTAATAAAATACATTCGTCACTGATAATAATCTGCTTCTCGTTCTTCAAATTTGAACCACACAAATCACCGGGTCATATAAACCCAGACACAGTGAGAGTAACAAAAAAAAACGAATTATAATTTTCTAATATCAATCTAGGTACACCATTATTAGAGTAATGAAATAAAAGTCATGCAGTGGCAACGAAATATTTAAATAAATTAATGAATTATGCACATTAGAAGAACGCGATTGGGCCATATCGACCCGAACACAATAGGAGGGTTAATGAAGTATTTTAAAACGTAATTAACCCAAGTGGACACATGGACACGGCACATATCTAATTGGAATAATATTTACAGTTAAATTCTTTGCAATGTTGGAGTTGACACGTGAATTTTATAAATTGGTGTGCTATTAGGTACTACTAATAAAAATTTCGTTTAATCTTAGTCCTGGGTATATTACACACTTTCTTTGCGTTTTAGTTCAAGTATCTTCGTATCTCCATAAAAGGATAAATACTAGAATAAGTAATGACATGCAATACTATTATATACAAAATAAAGTTATTACGTGAAAATACCAACCATATATTTTGTGCAAACACACTAAAACTGTTGATTTTGTAATTCCCCTTGCTTGTACTTTAATATGTTTCATTTGGTTTTTCTTTGTGTTGTCCGATTGTAACAATTGGTAATCTAATGTACATAAATACTGTATATTATCTACATAGATAAGAAGATGTAGCATCAAAGCATCAAATGTGATCATTTATAAGAGATAAACATAATATCCAATACGAAAATTGATCCATCTAACTGTTGTTAAGTACATCAAAGAGAGATATTTTATTCATTTTATGAGTACGTCTAAGCGGAACAAACAGAATTGCAGAAATATTCCACCCCTTGTTACGACGGCCTGCACGATGCCATTACAGATGTCATAATTTCCTATATTTTATGATCCTTTTAATCGTTATGCGTGTCTGGATGTTTGCAAGCATTAAATAACACTTTATAAAGCATTTGTAAATGAAATGGAAATGCGGGTACAGCGAAAGTTGTTCACTGTTTGACGCCCTTAAATAAAACATGTAATTTAATTTCTAAACCTCTTTACTTTATGCATTGCATCATCCTGAAAACTGAAAACTATTTTAAAATGCTGCTTCGTAAACTAGCTTTAACCATATTTATATTAGTGAAATATTAAATTTTAATGTTTACAAAGTGTACTTGTAATTTTAATTACGTTTAGAGTTGAAAATTAAAAATTACGTAAACATATGCGCCGAAGGATTGTCCTACTATGAAGATAAACTCTGACAAGTACTGTTTAGTTTCACAAGAATTTACAGAAATTACAGCAATGTAATTTAAAAGTGACTAAATTGCAACTCGTAAATATTTGTTTGTACTTATTCATTTATATTTAGAAGTAGGGACAAAATTTACAATTATATCTTCAGACGTTGTAAGTTAGCGGGATTCCTTTAAAACACAATAAAATCTTAAGCTATATCATGGTAATGCAATACTCATCAAAAGTTTGATAGCAGTGAACGCGTAAACACGCTTAAGTAAATTAGTCTAGCTTGGGCGTGGATTTGCACATTTATTTCACAAACTTTTTTTACGGTTAGCAACCAGAATTGCCTATTGAATCACATTAAGTGTTATTATAATACTAAACATACAACCACTTTATTACAATTCTACCTTACTATTTATGTGTTATAATAGTAGAAGCGGGTAATATGTCTCCATTTAATTACTGCTACTTTCAGTTTAAACTTCTATTCATATGTGCGTTGTTACTAAACTATAAGTACTCTTGATAAATAAGTACTGAAAATATTAATGCGAATTAAAGAGTTTTTTAACCTTTCTAATTATAATTTCATTTAAGTTGAGGACTTCATTATACATTTAAGATCCAATTTAGCATTTCAGTAAAAGCAGCACTTTGATTTGTTTTTGCTTTATATGTTATTATACCTTTACAAAACGTATATTTTTCAATGTGAATTTGTTGTGCACAGTTTACGATTTTTGAAAACATGGCTTGTTTATGTTCATATTCAATTTAGAAATTTGTGATGGACAAATTTTTTTTATATTTTACAATCACTTAATTATAATGACCCTTGTGGTGAATTTCGGTAATTTATTAGTACTACAAAATTTACTCTGCAATACGTAGTTACAAACTTTAGAATGAAAACAAAAAAAATTAACCAAAATAACTCTTTTTGTATAAAGTACCTAAAATGAGGCATTTAGTACGAACCTGTTGTTTCCGGACGAGGCAAGCCGAGTCCGGAATAGCAATGAGTCCTAAAAAACCTATTGTAGGAACGTGTTACAAACAATATTTTTTTGTTTAAGCTCTAACATTTTCCAAGAATACCTAATTTATCAATTTTATTCGAATAAAAGCACTAGGTATTTGATACAAAAATTGCTATTTATTTATATTGCCTGTTATTTTTTGACATTGTTAATGTTAACAGAGATTTGTCATATGTTAACTGTACTATTAGCATTTTTTTGAAAGTACATAGTTTTTTTGACAAATTCGAAAGATAGAACTGATAAATAAAATAATTTTTAAAATATTGCCCATTAAATTATTTAAAATAATATAAAAAGGTTGCCATCACGACTTTTAGGGACTAGGCCGAAACTGAGCTATTTTACGGACTGAAATGAGTTCAGAAAAGAGTATTTTTGTTCGTTGACTTCCCTTGCAGTTAAAGCTAAATGTCCCATGAAATCAGTTTTTGCAACAAATAAAATATCTGGCGAGGAACACCACACGACCTTCCAACCTACAAAATGGAAATTAAAAGAAATGAAATAATTTTAATAACGTTTTTCTAAGGGTAATTATGCAACCTCTTTTATAAGAAGTCCATTACGAAAATAGGCAACATTGTATACGAAAAAACAATAATCTATGTCAAACAGACGTTTAAAACTTCGTAACAGACAGAGGTTAATAGACATCTAGATGCTAAATTAAATTAAAAGAAATGAAATAATTTTAATTTCAATTTGTTTATAACTAAGCAACCTCTTTTAATACGTTCATAACGAAAACAGGCAACATTGTAAAAACAAAAACAATAATCTATGTCAGAATGACGTGTAAAACTATATTAGTGGAATATGAGCCTGCAATATACATCAGTTCTACATACACAAGGACAAAATTTACATCGATTGGGGCTTGTATCACGATAGCGCAGTTGGTTAGCGTGGTAATCTATCACAGTACAAGTCGTAGGTTCAAATCCTACTCAAGGTAAACTTTTTATTTATGTATTTAATAAAGTTAATAATAACTTTTAATTAAGTATATATCTTGTCCAAAATAGTAATAGTCAGCAATTCATAATTAGTTACTTCTCCTACATATCCACTTTAGAGGCTACGTAATATGGTAAAACACCCAATGATTGATACTTCAGAGAAGTGTTTTACGTTATTTCAAAACAAAACAAAACACACTCACGTACTACACAAAAATTAAAAGACACCCAACGCGTTTTAATAGCTAAGCTATCATCAGCGGTCGACTGGGCGTACTGAAGAAACAATGTATATATATATATATATATATATATATATATATATATATATATATATATATATATATATATATATACATTGTAAGTAACGGACCGCGAACATTTTATTATTGTAATAAACGTTTGTCATTGTTACCGAGATAAAAACGATAATTAGTGGATTTTTAATATCTCGGTAACACGTCGTAATTTGCTAATGTTTTCGGAATATTTTATTTTATGTAAGAAAGGTGGGAGTTTATGTAATTCATATTTGAGTAAATGTTGAACAGAAAAAGTAAACATATAATAGGGTAAAGAAACAGGTATTCTGCCGAAACTGGCGTGACGAATTGTTGAAAATTTCTATATGCTCGCTCTTTATGTAAAAATATCACTGATTTAAAAATTAATTACTGCTGAACATAGCGCAAATCTGTTCCAATGTAATACTTTTTTGTTTTTTTTTATTACTTTTGAAAAACGGGGGTGGTTTTTCGTGGGTAGATACAGTTAGTTTTGAAATCAGAGGGGAGGGCTGTCGCTGTTAAAATTTTGATCGAGCCGGATTGCTTTTATTGTTTTAATTAGAAACTCCCGCTGTAAACCGTTTTGTCGTGCACCTTTTAGCAAAACTAAGACGATAATTCGTTTTTTTCTTTTATTGTATGTTTTAATGTAAATTTTTCCAAAAATTAATCTATAATTATTCGCCGCGGCGCGTATCTTAATTCGCCGTGTTGGTGATAAAGTGTTTAACTAAAGGGAGTATATTCAAGTGTAAGTAGGTATTTTTATTTAAATGAAAGCTAGCAGCAATTAATTTTACAAGCCTATGTAATGTATTAAAAATCAAACATTGCCTTCCAAAGGTAACTCATTCACACGCGGGCTCATTAAGCTGAAATCTGCTAAAATAAAAGACAGTACACGGCTCCATCACTCTTGTATTATTGGTTGTTGTTTATATTTATATTTGTGTAGAGGTGGGCCTGGCGAACGGTTACAGGATAATCCTTGGTTACTAATTGTAATAGGCAATTGCCACGTGGTTATCTCCTAGGTCCTGATGACCAGTCAACACCCAGAATTTTTATTTCTATTGTTGTATATATGAATGGTTTGCCGGAAAAAGAGGCGCTGTATTTTTTTAACGCACCCAAACTTATATATCGGTCGCTGTGATGATCTATTTACAACTTACCCTTGTAAAGCTTTGTTTTGATGAGTTTTTTTTGTGTCAGTTTGTTTAAGTAGAATTGTTTGCCTGCGAACTGGTTTCTCTTTCCATTTAATTTATTGTAACTTTACGTATATATTTTGTGCTTTAGTAGTCACTAAACAATGGTGTACGTGTAAGTTCCTCATCTATTTTCTTTTGTCCTTACATTTACCTTATTATTAACTGTGTAATTTTACTGTTGTTATATTTTATATGTACCGTAATTTGCCTTATTGTTTTATTTGTTTATTTACCTCAATTTTGTGACTACATGTTTTTTTATGATATTTATGTGTAGTTAAACTGCTTTTTATTTATTTTTCTCTTATTGTTATAATTTTGTACGCACTTTACCCTGATTTAATGGCGTTTTGTTATATATTTAACCATTTCATTGATTTTTTGTGTTATTTGATTTATTAATGTACTTGTGCCATTACTTACTTTTGAATAAAGTGGGTTTTATTGGTGGTTCTTTCCCACAATAGTACGTTAACGGGTTGAACCACCATTGCGCAAAACTCGTTAATTTTAATTTGAGTAGATTCATTGTTTACCTGTCCCACATGATGCAGCACTTAACCTTGTATCAAACTTTTTATGTTATGTTGAAATTTTCAATAATGTAGGCAGCTTCGTTCATTTTCGTGTCATGTAAATTGCATGCACTAAAATTATTCTAATTTCGTACGCATATCGTTCGAGTTTCAGACAGGTCATGCGCAGGATTTCATTTGCATGGTTTTGTAGATGATTAAAAGCGTTAAGAGCAACCATTTTGCTCTCTTAAAAATTCTGTTGAAAAGTGATGTATAGTTTTACAGTAAGTGCTATTTGAACCCATTTTACATTGTTTGAGATGTTTACCTTTTTTAGGCACTTTTTACGGTAACTTTTCCTTTTCGCGCATTTTTCATTGTACGAATAAGTTTACCGTTATTTGTACCGTTATTGTTATACGTTTCAATTGATCGAGGATGACGCAGTAAAGGTTTGTTGCTATGCAGAAGAATTATAAATAGATGGTACCTTAATCCGTATAAATCAACTAAGTTTGGCTGCTTTCTAAAGGAATTTACATATTTTGGATCAACAAGTATCAAAACCCAAAACCCTGTTATACTGCCATTTCAAAAATTATTGTACAATCAAATCTGAAAGTGTGTATTCAGTAGATTTAGTTATCATTAACAGTATAACAGTGACAACCAAAATGTAAACCTACTGCAGGTATTTCATTTCTAAGCATTATTTTTTTAAGTTAATCCCAGTTTACTAACATTAGTATTTAATTTTTTTCTACTTTATAACTTGATTTGAAGTTATACATAATAAACCATGTTATAGTTTTTTTTTTTTAATTTTAAATTTATTACATTTAAGGTTTACTTGTTTTCCATAAAATAAGTTAGCGTCCGAGTTATTTTAATATTTATTTGCAGGTTGAAGCTACATCAATGTTGAAAAGCGAGCATATCTAACCACACATTTTTTAAATTAAAGCAAATCGAAATTTTATGAACCCGGCCCACTTAACCTCCGATTGCCTCAAAGACTCAAAATCTTCAAGTTGACATTAGAAGTATAAATAGTATTTGGGGTGAATTAATAACCAACACACCCTTATTTCATCATCCCTTTTTAAAGATTACAACCTAATCCCGCCTACCTAATTCAAATAGGACAACGTACCTACCACTAGGTCTGCGACTAATTAAATATCAGGTTTGTAAATAAATTCTTATATTTTAATTATTGGCAGGAAAGTCAGTGTAAGCCAAGCAACTAATTCGATTAATAGTAACATTATTGTCAGTCAAGTCAAGATAAATCATTTAGCGATTGTTTTGTTCTTGAATTTGTGTTCTTGCAAATAAGTTCAAATTACACTTTTCAAGGTAGGGTACCTGGGATATATATATATATATATATATATATATATATATATATATATATATATATATATATATATATATATATATATATATATATATATATATATATATATATATATATATATATATATATATATATATATATATATAGTATGTCCCCGGATCGACTTTAAAAGAGGGAAAATTCTCTTATTTTTGATTTCTCAGAAAATTTCATTCTTGATGATTTGCCCTGCTTGCTTTCAAACCCCCGAAACACAAATTACTTTCTATTTTACTCGTACGGTTCTCGAGATAATATCATTTTTCTTGAAAAATTGGACTTAGAATGTTTTTCGTAACTTTTAGAAGTAACTTTAGTAGCCGGATTTCATTGAAAAACACCACTAACAGAAATTGTCAAATGTGATAATTCTGTTGAACTGCAAATTAATTCATGCTAATTTGAATTGTATGTTATAATGTTGACTTTACAACAAAGAATTTATCTAATTCAATGTTACGGAACTGGGGAAGAGTGCTACCGAGCTGTTATCAGAAAATTCAACCAAAAATACCCGGAGGTTGCCATTTCGAAATCCGAAGCAAAAAACTTGGTAACTAAATTCCTTCAAACAGGCTCGGTTTTAAACCTAAAGAAGCCAAAGAAGTTGTTCGATGAAGAAGATGCTGCTACTGTTCTCGCCGTTCATTCCGCAACAGAAGTTCCAAGGTTGTCTTTAAGAAGGAGGGCACTACGAATTGGGATAGGTAAATTTCATTTACAAAGAATCTTCAAGGAGAACAAAATTTTACCATTTAAGCCGCAATTTAGGCAAACTTTAGAGAACGGTGATGAAGCCAAACGTCTGGATTTTTGTTTGGAAATGGGCAATAGAGTTTTGGAAGATTCAAATTTTCATAAACGAATAATGTTCTCCGATGAATCGACCTTTTCAACTAACGGAGTCGTTTCCTCCCGACATTGCCGTTACTGGAGTAGGACGAATCCAAACTTCCGAATTGCTAGTCGCAGACAATGTTTGAAAAAAGTTAATGTGTGGTGTGCGGTTTCGTACCATGGAATTATTGGCCCACATTTTTTTGATCAAAATTTTAACCGTTATTCATATTTGGAAAAGTTGCAAAATTTTTTAACTGATAAACTGGATGAATTGCCATTGAACTACCAAATTGAAATGTGCTTCCAGCACGATGAGTGCCCTGCTCATTATGCCGGTACTGTTCGCCAGTGGCTCAATGCAGAGTTCCATGATAACTGGATAGGAAGAGATGGTCCCATTTTATGGCCGCCGAGAAGTCCTGATCTCACAATAATGGACCTTTATCTGTGGGGTCACTTAAAACAAATTGTGTACAGTGAGCCATTAGACAATGATGAAGAGCAATTGAAAAATAGGATACGGAATGCTGTCCAGTCCCTTTCAATCGAAGAAATAAGGCGCAGTTTCAATGAATTCAGAGCTAGCATTGAAATCTGTGTGGAAAAAGGAGGAGCATTATTCGAATAGAAAATTAATAGTTCAGTTTTTTGAGAATTTCGTTTCATTTTACCATCAATTGTTAAATTTATTAATTAAAACTTGTGAGACCAATTTGATTTTTCCTTTGAGACAAATCAATTTACTTCAAAAAATTACGAAAAGCTCGAATTTTTCAAGAAAAATGATATCTCGAGAACCGTTTGAGTTAAATAGCAAGTAATTTGTGTTTCGGGGGTTTGAAAACAAGCAGAGCAAATCAGCAAGAATGAAATTTTCTGAGAAATCAAAAATAAAGAGAATTTTCCCTCTTTTAAAGTCGATCCGGGGACATACTGTATATATATATATATATATATATATATATATATATATATATATATATATATATGGCAAAGGTATGGAACATAGGGGATATCTTTAACACAATTTAAGTTATTTGAATGAAATTTCGCATATGAAGGTTCTAATATATGGCGAATCCATATATTAGTATAGCTAGTGCTAATTTTATTTAACTTCCAGTTTAACAGGAAATGATAGCAACTTTGTTATTTTCAATCTTGTTTTTTTGGATTCGGATAGAACGGTCCTTTAGGTGCTTAGTGATATACGGCTCAGTACCATTATTTTTAGTAAATGCCAAGAGATTAAGTAAAATTTAAAAAAAAATGTTTTCACCACTTGATCTAGTTACCTAGGAAAACAAAACAAAATAAAAATTGCTAGAGTTGTTATCAATCAGTGGGCGCTGTAAATAAATAAATACTGAACATTTTTTATGTAAATTGTTAACTGAAAGAGAAAGAATAGAACTTTTGATGATGGTTGGTTATGTCGACAGGCGCTGGATTCAGCCAGAGTCGTCAACCTTATTCAATAGTGTGCACCGTAATCGAGAACCAATAACCCGCACTACTGTTACCGAAACGTTAAGGAAGTTTAATACTAACGGTGGTATTTGCAATTCACCTAAACTGGAGGTCCACAAGTAGCAAGAAATGATACTACAGCACAAGCAATCGCCGTGACTGGATGAAAATCCAAAAACATCGTCTACAGTGCATGGATGCATGGTATTACTCGTAGGTCAGTACGCCGAATACTACAGAAAAAGAAATACCATCCATATAAAGTTCAACTAATCCATGAGTTAGAGATGATTCGGATCGTAGACTACGGTTTTCTGAGACTATAATGGATCTTTGTAACGCCAGTCCAAATTTTGCAATGAACGAACGGTTAATCGACATAATT
Organism: Vesta saturnalis; assembly: GCA_036346205.1. Lineage (NCBI taxonomy): Eukaryota > Metazoa > Arthropoda > Insecta > Coleoptera > Lampyridae > Vesta > Vesta saturnalis. The sequence continues at coordinate 174,166 of JARFJB010002015.1, read as the reverse complement.
GTAAATATTGGGCGACCGAAAATCCTCACTGGGTTGAAAATGTACCGGGTGTATAGCTAAGAAAGGCGGCCGGCCATAACTGAAAAACTGTTTGAGATTGAGCAGTGAAATAAAAAATCTTATAATAAATGTGGTCAAGAGAAAATGCTGGAAATTATTTTTAATTTCCTACCATTGCCGCCAGAGGGAGTTTCGCTGATTTCAAATCAAAATTTCCATTTTTTGGGCAATTTTATTTAGTAATGCATTAAAAAAATTATATCCGTTGTAAACTAGTGCTCAATATGTATAAATTTGTTTAATGAATTTCTACGATTGCTGTCAAAATAAAGGGATGCCGAAACCATATAACGTGTTACTGGAGAAAATAGGGTTGCTTGAATATAGCAAGATTGGTCTCGATGTTAAGGGAATAATTGATATTACCAAGCAAATCCAAAACTACAACGATTTCTTACCTCCGTCTATCAATAGAGGGCGCAACTTGTGGAAGGCACAAAACGGTCGACTTTTCTAAGAAAATTCAAATGATGCCAAATGTTTTTTTACTGCAATTTGAAGGAAAATTAATAAGGGAGTATTTAAAAACAATTATGTCAATAGCTCTTATAGTCAAACATGTAGTAATGTAACAGGAAATTTGAGGGAAAGGCAAATATTACGCTTAAAAGAAATAACTAGGATATGAAAACTTTAGTTTCTTTCAAAAGCTCTGTGGTCCTGAAAATGACCGACTTAATAAATAGTATTTTTAATGACCTCCTACTCAAACGGCCGACCATCATTTTCACTACACAACTTGATATTATCTCTGGTGGACTGCACTGCACATTTAACTTCTTCCACCGGTATTGAACGTATTCCCTCTTGAATTCTATTTAGTAGGTCTACTCTCATCGTCACTCTAGTTTGGTATACCATATCTTTCAACCGGCCCCATAAATAGAAATTCAAGCAAGTTAATTCATGAGAACGCTTGGAAATGTTTTAAGATGTCATCGTACATTTAATGAAAAATGTGCTGGGCACCCATCATGTTGGAAGAATGTTGTACTTCTAGTTTGAAGGTAAATATCTTCAAGTAGACCGGATAGTTGGTTTTAGAGGAAATGTAAACACCACTGGTCCAGAAATTCTTGCAGCGATTATTCCACACCAAACATTAATTTTACATCTCCCGTAGCCAATGAGGATTGTTTCTCGACCAGTAGTGCATATTATGTAAATTTGTTTTTCCGTCACAACTAAAAGTGGCCTCGTCTGCCCACAAAATTCCTCTATTAACATATTTAATGGCCAAATGCAAAAGTTCAACCTTCTATCAAAATCTTGAGGTATCAAAACTTCATGAAGGGCAATATATTACGTAGAAATGAAGGAATAAACAATATAAATATAAATAAAATACGAGTATAAATAATATTAAACATTTTTCAATCAAATTTAGAAAGCTTACAAATAATCTTTTCGGGAAACCTACTTACTTGTGCTTTTTTTAAATATTTTGAAGGCTTTCTTCTGATATTCCTAAATTTTGTGATATGGTCCTAAGACTTAAATGCGGATTAGTTCCAATATATGCCGAGCTTCCCTCGGTACAACCTCGCTTTCCTCTGTTATACATAGTACAATGGCTGCTAACCGGTAGCATGTAAACATTGTGCTAATCGTATAAGAACTCGACGCTCGTGTCTCGCATGTGATAAATTCGTAATGCAACAGTTGCATTTTGTATGCATTCAAAATAGGCGGCAAGCGTATCAAATGCTCCTTCATAGGAAACTGGCATTTTTGCTTTGTTACCTAGTTTACAGCTGTGACATAATGGCGAAAAATTATTCATTTTTACCTTCTAACCTACATATACATGTGTAGGTATAGAAGGTTATACAATCGACTTTTTTCACTGTCGCTAAATCGACTTATTAGTTCATTTTATTTTTGGCCACGTTTCGCCAAGGTCGGTCATAATATCTGAATGTGTGTGTATGGGCGGAGGGGGGGGGGGGTTGCGTGCGTGTGTGAAGTATGTGTGTGTGTATTTGCCTGTACGTGTGCGTGCGTCCGTGGGTGTGCGTGTTTGTGGTGTATGTGTATTGTGTGTGTGTGTGTGTGTGTGTGTGTGTGTGTGTGTGTGTGTGTGCATGCGTGCGTGCGTATGTGTGGTGTGTGTTTGTGTGTGTGTGTGTGTGTGTGTATGTGTGTGAGTGTGTGTGTGTATGTGTGCGTGCGTGCGTGTGTGTGTGAGTGTAGGTATGTGTGGGTGTGTAAGCCAGCCGGTATTTTTGAATTGAGAGTTAGTTTTTACAAGCTGTAACTTAATTCAAATCGGTATTTTTGGAATGAAAGTTAGTTTTTGCAGGCTGTAGCTTAAATCGATTGATTGGTTTGATTAATTTTTATCTTTTGACAAGGAGGCAAAGGCCCTAGAACAAATTCCAGCGTGCTATACCTGCCTTATGAGATAGTATAAGGGCTCCTTATTAGAATATTTTTAATTTCCTTTCAAAACAAAAATGACCGACAAAATGGTCGACAAGACAAATTGAACGACAAAAGAAGCTGGCCAGCAAAATTTAAATATGACTTATACTTCGAAACAAAATGACGCCGCCTTTATTAGAATACTATTTTAAACTTCCCGGCAAGGGGATGGAGACCAGACAAGGGACGAAGACACGTAAACAAGTTCCGACATCCTACACCTGACCTATGAGGGCTCCGTTACTAGAATACTATTTCAAATTTCTCGACAGAAACAGAAATGGCCGCTGAGATGACCGACAAACCAAATTGGCCGACGATCCACACCCACAAAGAAAGTAGATGTTTTATCTGGGCCCGTATAAGGGGGCGTGGCCTAACCTCAATCCCTCCAATCAGAACACTGTGTACGCACGCAATTGCCTAACCTCCAGGGGGTGGACTGCCAAGAAGGCTCTTAATACTACCAAAATTACCACAAATATGTCATCAAGGGGTTGAACATGGCGCCGGAAAGAAGCCGACAAAAAATGGGGGGAAATGGGCTGGTCCACGTGGTGAAAGTGGGCGTGGCTTCTCCCAGTCCATGTTGCCCTATTCTCGGTCCATTCTACTAAAGGGTCCGATTGTCCAATTGGATTTTAGGAAGATTTTTGTGGCGGAATTGTTTAAGGAGACTTTCGAGATGTTCTTTAAGCTTGATTAAGATCTTGAAGCCACTGTTTCTGTATTGAGAGCCGTATCCCTGGCCAAATTTTTTTTTGTTGTAGTTGATGGCTTTTTTTCAAAAGAAGTTAGCATTAACGCGGGCGTACCACAAGGATTTGTTCTAGCGCCTACACTTTTTCTACTGTACATCAATGACCTTATTTCTTCAACAACTAACCCCATCCAGTGCTTTGCTGACGATAGCACTCTTCTCTGTAGTTCATCTCAGTCTACTCATAGTGATAATCCACCTTCTATGTCAAATAAAGAAATTAAAGCTGAAATGGCAAATTCAATCAACAAAGACATTCAACGTATTCTCGAATGGGGAAGCAATAATCTAGTTAAATTTAATGCTAATAAAACTCAGTGTTGCCTTATGTCCGCCAAAAAAGATAGATGATTTCCCGTTGTAAGTATGAATGGCTCAGTTCTTAAGTTTTCAGATTCTATTACTTTGTTGGGTATGACTGTATCTTCAAATCTCTCATGGGTTGACCATCTTCTGTCAGCTACCAAAACAGCAGCTCGTAAAATAGGCTTTTTGTACAGATCTAAGCAGTAATTTACCTCTCGACAACTCCTTCTGCTGTATAAGGCCCAAATTCGGCCTCATCTGGAATATAATTCTCACCTCTGGGTTAGTGCTCCCCAATATGCTCTCGATATCGTTGATCGTATTCAAAAGAGAGCGATTAGGCTTATAAATGACCCGTCCTTAACTTCTCACATACAGTCCCTTGGGCATAGAAGGATGGTTTCAGTCCTTTCTTTGTATTATCGTTATTACAACGGCTATTGTGCTGCTGAATTATATTCTTTGGTACCATCTCGGGCTATCTTTGCGAGAAACACTCGGTTCGCTCATTCACATCATCAGTACGCAGTACAAATCTCGACTTGTCGTACAAAACGGGCGCAATCCACATTTTTTTACACGGCTTCTAAACTCTGGAATGATCTCCCTAGTTCCTGTTTTCCTCTCACTTATGATATGAGAAAATTTAAGGTAGCTGTTCACAGGCATCTATTGGCAATTCATTATCTCTCTATCCATCCTCCTAAGTGTTCCTGAGTGCTTTAGCACGATAGGCCTAATTTAGCCTGTTCAGGTCCACAATCATAAAAAAAAAATTATGAAAGATTTCCCAAAATCCGCCGGATTTAAATAATATTTATGATTTCATTACGTACACTCGAACATAAATCATTAAGTAACAGAAATTAGCCAATAAACAATTCCAACCAATATTTATAAGGCAAAGTACAGTGTTAAACCAATTTTTGTAACACCATAAATTTATTTTAAGCTGTTTAGGCTTTCATTGCATTTTTTAAATTATAATCGACAATCGAACTCTAAAAAGAGTCAAGACTGACATAAGAGAGAAAAACATTATAATAATAGATTGCGAGATTTAAAAGGTTTACAGTAAGAAAAAACAATCCTGGAAATGCACTTAAACTGTGAAAAACTTTTCATTAACATTAAATACTAACAAAAGGCACGTCCTTAATTTTTGTTCAAGATGTATAGGCGCCATAAGTGCCTGACACGAGCAATTTGAAAACAAAACTTAATTTAAGAGAAGTCTTGCATTTTTATTACGATGGTCCTCCAAGAATTCAAAAGCAGTATAGTTGAATACAATGAACGAGAAGTAGTAAAAAGAACCGCACTCCTATACAATAGATGCTGCGTAATTAAGTATGCAAATTTTATTTTGGCTTTTGCATGTGAATCTGAGGAACAAAGAAGCGTTCAATTGTGGAAATGCGAGGGTTGGATCGGTAAAGACTGGGGTTGGAAATTAAATGAATGTCTAGTTTCTAAAAGCACATTAGCTATAGTTAAAGTGTTTAGATTTCGTTTAAATAGTTAAAAGCTTTCCTAAACCACGATTACAAAAATTCGACACAATTTAGATTGGGAAGCAAATCTTAATAACTCTCTCGTTTAATTAAGCATTTAAGATAAATTATAGAATACAGAATGTTACTAATTCTTTCATTTTAGCCGAGGAATATAAATCATACCATCAAATAAAGATTCACAATTAAGAATAACTTAGAAATGAGGAAAGTAACGAAGCTGGTTACTATAATTAAATTGTCGACAGGGTATAAATCACGCGTTGAAATGTACTAATTTAATTTAATTAATATCTGTGGGCCTGTGGTTATGTGGATTAATAAATAATTTAGAAATGGCACAAGTTTCATATTCGTACTACTTTCAGTTCAGATTGAGTTTATTTTATATTATACTAAATAAATCAACGTTTTTTACCCCGAAATCTACATGTGCAATTGATAAGAAAGTCACCATTCACACAAAAGATGTGTGATATAATTCGGTTTAGCGTAAAAGAAAAATGTAGGTTCAAAAATATGAGAATACCTATTTCTGCATATATCAGTAAAAGCAACAATTCTTGTATTTTTATGTCCTTACGGGGGTGCGCAAATGTCAAGATTAAGTTATTTGTGTAGGGAGCCTGACGTCATAACAATGTTGTAAGGCCTTTTGATCGTAATAAATTTTTATTCACGTTCTTGGTTTCGTGCATGTATATCAATGTCTTTCTCTCTTAAAAAGGGAGAGAAAGAGATACCTTCTTTAACCACGTGAACATAGCTCCTTAAAATTAATTTTCATTAAAGCGCTTTCAAGTTGGACAATGAATATAAATTACGAGTATGTGTGTGCATCTTAAAATGGCGATAGTGAAGAGGCGATTATAAACTTGGTAGGGATTTTTTACTACAAAATTACAGATATCGTTCTTAAGAAATAAGAGAAAGTAAACAAACTTTCAATTTAATATTAGCCTTGTGGATCAAAGTAGGGAGGAAAATGCATTAGTAGAAATGCGACAATAAAAAAAGCCAAGGATCCGAGAAATACTAAAAGAACAGGAAAAAAGCAACCACATCGTCATTAACAATTTAAGAGTAGAATACCCATCAGTAGGATTTATAAATGAATCTCGACTGCTCGTCTTGTAACACAAGGAACAAAATAGGGATGAAGTGGAAAGTTTCCTTTAATTTTATTCCACGTATAGACGAAACACCGTTTTAAGCATTCACAAAGAAATTATATCTCATGTTTAGTTCTAAGATGTTTGTTCCTTTATCCTACTTAAGTAATAAAATTTATCTATCCTTGTCATAAAATCAGCATTTCGAATTTATTGTAAGTATTAAAATTTATTAAAAAATAAATTCCTTCCTTTTTATGTCTACCAATTTGTACGTGTTATTCTTTAGGTACCAATAAATAGTCTGAACCTTAATTAACAGTCTAAAATCCGGCACCTATAAACACAGAAATTAAGATCAGCTTCTAAAATCTCTTAACGTTTAATTAATTATACTCAAAGCAGCAGAAGATGAAATGCGACATTAACTGGTTTACTAAATGATAATTATTATTAGTCGTAAGTACATTATTTAATTGGTTAGACACAATAAATGAGTATTTTGACACAGTTATCAAACTGAAAGTATTTTATAGCTACTGTTTTACTAATAACAGGTTTGGAAGTAAAGGGGAAAACCTGAATTTAATTTAACTTTTAGGAAACTCTAATAAAGTTTGTGCTAAAAAACTGTAATGTCGTTTTCTTTTGACAGTTTTGCAACATCATGAATTTCACAGGTATAATTACAATTTATTTTTTAACTCCGGTTGAAAATTCGACATTTACCTTAACTTTAGTTTTTTACTTTGCTGTTGTCTGACTTCTTAGTTAATTAAATTTCAATTATTGCTTTTTCAACAATATAGAAGTTTAGAAGTATCGGAAGGTAATAAGGTACGTTAACAACTGCAAAAAAACATTTCTTTTAAAATCGTTTCTGCATCATGTTTTTGTCGCGTATATCGATTTTAAGCAGAATAAATATAAATGATAAAATGACATGTATAACTAAACCGATTGAATGGTATTGAGATAATTGTGCAATAAGTAAAATTTATTTAATTTATTAATCACATCATGGAATTCTAGAAAGTGAATGTATAAAATATTAACGTTTGATAGCTACCTTACTGTGAAAAAGGTTTAGACTTTTTACTGCTTTATACAGAGTATCTCAAAAAAGGAGGCCATGTTCCTAAGATAGGTAGAACACTGAAAAATAAGTTGGGTTTGCTTAATAAAACATTTTCGAAACGGCATCCGTATTCAAGGTACAGGGTTTAAAAAAATATGTATACCCATTTTTTTCGATTATGTCGAAACTATTGGCAACATTGTAATGAAATTTTGTATGAATACGTTTTGGAATCTGACACATTTCATGAATTTGTTTTTATATCTGGCTCTCACAGAGGGCGCTAGTTACACGGTTCGAACGAGTAGTTTCAAACATAACCTTTTTGAGGTTAGATTTTCTAGTCCAAATTTTAAGTGAAGTTAAACATCATTCAATTTTACACAAAAAAAGGTACTATTGGTAAAACTCGATATTGTGTACCGTTTTCGGAATATTTTCATTTGAAAATGGTGAAGTAACAACTGAAGCTGGTATCAAGTGACTATTCTTATTAAAAGCCAAAAACAATAACATTATTCTAAGGATAAAGTTATTAATTAAAGCAAAGAATCACAAGAAGAAAATTAAAATATATTTGACTAAAAACATGAAATTTTCAATCAGTTAGAGTAAATGTTCAAAATGTCATCAGTTAACCATGGAAAACTGACATTTATTGATAGTTAAGACGGCAATGTCAATAACATTTAATATTAGTGATCAATACGTTAGCTAATAATCAAAATGTATTCATATGTTGAATACATCGACTTATTATTGAGCTTAGGCGTGTTTAGGAAACGCTAGTGCAGCTTTTACGCGTTATGCAGAAAAGTTTCCCAGAAGAAACCTACCAAAGTACCAAATAAAAAAACGTTTAGAGCCATGGAGCGATGTTGAGAAACTAGGAATATGAAAGCCAAAAAGAAATTAATTCTGGTAGGCCTAGAACAACAAGAACCATTCAGAAAGAGACTATCATTTTAGATTTAGTTGATCAAGATCCAACAATTAGCGTAAGGAATATGGCACAACATCCAAATACGTTTTCTGCAAGTACTTGGAGGATGCTTAAGCAGCAGCAACTATATCCTTATCACTACAGACAAGTCCAAGAGCTCTTGCGAGACGATCTCCCGGTTAGAGTGGATTTCTGTGAAACGTTACAAGAACTGACAGCCCTCAATCCCAATTGTTTAAAATGTATTCTTTTTACCGACGAGGCCACCTTTACGCGACATAATGCACTCTACTGGTGTGATGAGAATCTGCAGGTTAATGATTGGGCAACAACTTTAGATAACAAATTAATTGGTTATCACATTCTACCTAGAAATTTAAATGATAATATGTACCTTAACATTTTATAAAATCATTTATTCGAGATATTAGAAGATTAGAAGCTCCGATACGTTGGCCTCCACGGTCATGCGATTTCAATCCTTGGGACTACACAGTTTGGTCGTATCTTAAAGAAAAACTCTATGCTACAGAGGTAAATTCACGTCAATAGTTGCAAGGCAGAATTGAACATCACTTAAATGACTTCATAGCTGATGCTTAACCGTTTAGAAGATTCATGCATTTTTTAGAAAAAAGGATAGAATTGTGTATTCGCGAAAACGGAGGACATTTTGAACACCTACTCTAACTGATTGAATATTTCATGTTTTTAGTCAAAATTATTTTAATTTTCTTCTTGTGATCATTTGTTTAATTAATAACTTTAGTCTTAGAATAATGTTATTGTTCTTGGTTTTTAATAAGAATAGTTACTTGATACCATTTTCAGTTGTTACTTCATCATCTTCAAATGAAAATATTCCGAAAACGATACATAGTATCGAGTTTTACCAATAGTACCTTTTTTGTGTAAAGTTGAATGATGTTTAAGTTTACTTAAAATTTGGACTAGAAAATCTAACCTCAAAAAAGTTATGTTTAAAACTAGTCGTTCCGAACCGTGTAACTAGCGCCCTCTATGAGAGCCAGATATAAAAACAAATCCATGGAATGTGTCAACTTCCAAAACGTATTCATACAAAATTTCATTAAAATGTTGCCAGTAGTTTCGACATAATCGAAGAAAATGGGTATACATATTTTTTTTAAACCCTGTATCTTTAATACAGATGCCGTTTCAAAAATGTTTTAATAATCAAACCCTACTTACTTTTAAGTTACCTATCCTAGCAAGAGAGCTACCTTTTTTTGAAACACCCTGTACAGGGTTTCTGAGCGAGACCGTTCATTAGAAGTTTATGTGGTTGTGGCCAAAATGAAAACTTGAAAATTTAGAATCAGGTATAATGGATTGCGTTGTCTTCAACTAAAATAGCGGTTGCGGTTATACCGGAAGTCGCCATCTATTTTGCTATTTTCACTGGAACACCTTATATATTTTTACACTTTTGGATGGGAACCATAATTTGGAATCTTTTTTTATTGAAACTATGCCATGCCCATCTATTACAGTTTTTGAGATAAAAATTATTTTCAAAAATCTTGACAGCTGGTTAACGTTTACAAAATGGACTGTAACTCCTATTTGTATTGAAATCCAATTAAGTCTGTAGATTAAAGATGCCTTTATCGTATGCATTTTTTAAAATACAAATCTTTGCCTGAGAATAATGCCTAAATTTATACATTTCAACCAGAGTTAAAAATGTGCAAAAATCAATTTTTTGAAATGTCATGTATTTTTACTTTCTTGCTAAACAAGAAAGTATTGCGGTCGAAAAAAATAAGTTGGGCTATTTTGATGTTTTACGACTCCCTGGACACGAAAAATAAAATTTCAGAAAAGTTTTCAAAATCTCTGTGTGTGTGTCTTATGTGTGCGTTTGTGGTTACGCGCCTCGTCATGCAGAATTATTCATTAAAATACACTCACCGGGTGATGTACGTGTGTGTATGACTTAGCCGAATGTATTACCAGATATAATTTATGTGTTTTAGTCAAGCGAATGGTACCATGTGAAGGAGTACCCATAAAATATCCTATGCTTGGTTTCGGAGAGCAGTTGTACGTTATTTCATAACTCGGAGAAACGTTGGCCGACTACGCTGGTAGTATCGTCAATAATATCTTGAGGACGGAAGAAAGACGAAAAAAACCTATATAAACCAATTGTGTTTTAAAATGTAGTTTTAAGTTATCTTACAATATGTATTTATTCATTTCAAATTATTAATGTAACAAAAGAAAGTGGTTTAACATACCTCTTGATTCGAAGCGAAATGTGTGTTAGAAACTAATTAGATCCGTAAGATACGATCACTAACCAAATTTAGTACAATAGGAAGCCAAATCCAGTCCCAAAACTGTGTATAAGTTTAAGTAATGTTTATAATAAAATCATAGAAATCTTCTCCATATATCATGTTAGTTTTCTAACGACGCATCAATTTTCTTAAAAATGCGTTCTCTTCTCAAAAAAGAACCAGCAAAAAAGACATGTGATTTTCTTCAGCAAATTAGAAATTCTTAAATCTATCACATGTAGTGTAATGTACACTGTTGCCAAACTGACTAATATTGAATATTGATGTTGCGTAATCAATAAGCATAAAAATTTCAACTCGTTCGAAAATTTCTTTACACAAAAGTTACACGTATCAGGTTCATTAAAGAGATTTTTTTACGTAATAAATTGTGGTATAAATTTGCCAACATTTAAGGGGTCAAACTTAAGCAATTTTTCGAAATTGATTTATTCAAAACTCTCTCCAAGTATTTTGTTTTTGTTTTTTATATTTTCTAGGCAACCAGCCACTCTTATGAACGCAACTAACCTACTTCTTCTAAAGCTACTAGTATAGGAGATATGAATTTTTAAAAATTTAATATTGATATTGTTATAACTTTCTAACTATTTTGGTTACAAACATAGGATTTTGGAAATAAACTTTGTTCATTTGTGCCAATGAAATGATATTATCCTAATGAAAACACTATTTTCGGTTTTTCAGGAAATTGAAACCATTCCTCGTATTGCTGGTATAACATACACATTATTTGAAAGGGAGCGAAATTTGCTTTAAAATGATATGAAACAGTCCATAGCTATCTTGAAATATAAGCGAGATATATATTTTTAACTTTCAACCTACATATTCATATACAGGTATAGAAGATTACACAATCGACTTTTTTTTTCACTATCGCTAAATCGACTTATTAGGTCATTTTACAATGTTTGGCCAAGTTTCGTCAACATCGGCAATGATGTCTCGAAAAGGGGGTTTATAAGGATCGGTTTTTTTTTATTAAATGTTTATAAAACAGCTGAATATTTCAAAGATATAAAAATACCCCATATATTTTTTAGTATCTTGCGAGAAAGTCCTGTAATGCACTAGCATTCACCTAGTTTGTACATAATCGAATTGGATATGTGGTGGGATTGGCGTTGAGAAAGATCGCGATTTCAGTAGTGCACTTTAAAATTAAAGTTTAGGAGTGAAATATAGAAACAATAAAGTTAAAATTTGTTCAGATTAGAGTGTAAACGTTGATTAGTGCACAGAAGTAAAATTCGGTTTAGAGATATCAGATAAAACTTTTCCTAAATAATTTTTTCGGACACTGAATGGAATTAGACCATATTTACTTATTACAAATCGTAAAGGAAAGTATCTCTTTTCTTTATAACAACCATTTCTATATAGTAACCATTTCTGTATAAAGAATTATTAATTATTTATTGGAATAAATATTAAGCGTAAAACTATTAACATTAGAAAAACTAACGCTTGTACAATGTTTTAACTGTAAATCATTAAATGATAGTGACGATTTTGATAAAACCTCCTGATGAACTCCTTCATTTGACGTAGAAAATGATGAATCGCTACACGCAGAAGCCAACTGTAATTCAGTACGTTCTAGTATAACATCTGACGGATTGTAGCATCCACTGTTTGACGATGATGGCTGATTAAAAATCATTGTGTACATTTATTGTTCATATAAAATATGAACAATCGTGAGTGACAGATGTGTTTTGGACGCAAGCTTAACTGTCTCCTATACAACTCCATCTCATTAATTCTTCTGATTTCCGTCATAACGGTGAATATACACTTTTTCCTTGTCTTAGTGTCATGGAGGGTGACAACCAAAATAGAGCTGGTATCTCGATATCCCTCACATTTAACCTTCTTAGCTCCTTATTACGACATGCCCCATACAGACCGAAAATTAACGCCACTTTAATCATAAAAAAAGTATCGTCAGGCGCTTCTGTAAAAATTTTCACACATCATCCTGCGATAGAATTTTTGATTTTTTTGCTTTGGAACTTTAAATATAACTGTAACTTCCCATAATTCAATATATCGACATTTTTTTTTGACTCTCAGCGTACTTTTCAACATGGAATATGTCCAACACAGCGTGGAAGCCTGTAATTAAATATAAAGTTAAAGCTTAAAGTAAATAAATAAATGTATTCAGGAGAGCTAACCTTTTCATGAAAAAAAGCAACCATAACCTCTTCGTCGATATGCCTTACATTCTTTAAAGTCCTACGAGAATTGAAAATATTGTAGGTCTTCTCATATTTATCTCACGATTTCAAGAGTAATAAACTAACAACAGCTAATGCCGATATTTCAGGATGATGTTCATTATTTATTTCCATTTTCACGCGATAACACTTGACAAAATTTTTGTTTACCTATTTTTGTTTAGTTGCTGCAGTAATGGAAACGGCAATTTGATTCTCGCGCTAGTCATGTATTTTTCACATAATTTGTTATAAAATGTAATCCATTTTCATTTAGTGTCCGAAAAAATTGAATGTATTATTCTGAAAAAAAGTAGGTTCTTCTTTACTCATCGCGTTTCTAATCTCGGCTGCACCTCGGTCAGAAAGATCTCGACCCGTAAAGAAAAACAATACTTTTCGTTACTTATAATATAAATAATATTTACGATATCATAAAGGCGTTTTTCCAGTACCGCGGCGATTATCAAACAATAAAATTGAATTAACACCTGTTCACATTGAAATAGAGCAAAATCTATACACATTTATATACATACAACGGGGTAAAATTATATACGAGTTATGTGCAGTAAGGTAAAAAAAACTATAAATTATAAAAGGAAATAGACCAAAGTGAATTAAATAAACTTAGTGGTGAAGCGTTATGATACTGGGTTATTGAGACATAATAATCCAATTAATGTAAACAAATTCAAGAATAAAGTAAGGGATAGAGCAACATCAATGGGTAACGAAAGAGACTTAGAAAATACTAAAAGGAAAAGAAAAGAAATTCAATAGCAGAAAATTTTGGAAAATAGAAAACAATCTTCCAAAAGATAGGTGGAATATCATAAAAAAACGAAAAAGAAGAAAAAACAACAAAAAAAGAAGTGGTAATTGTGGACGTGGACAATATAATAAAAGCAATAGAAGACTTGAGAAAAAATTTAAGAAGAGAAATGAGAGAACGAAAAGAAGGAGACTGGAATAAAGAAAGAGAAGAATTGAAAATAATAATGTCAGAACCTTAGAAAAGGTTGATAAAAAAAGGAGTTAGGGATTAATACAACAATTACAGAAGTATACAAAAAGGGAAAAATGCGGAAAAACAAGCAATAATAGCCTGTGTCAACGTGGGAATAAAAGAAGGAAATAATGGTGAATAAAAATAGACTTAATGGTAAGATAGTAGGTATACATTGAAAACGATCTGACCAGTAATGAGATAGATATACAAAGAAAAATAGGAAACTATGCAAAAGAAGAAGTGAACGTAGGAAGTAAAGCAAAAATATGATACCAGAAAATATTTATTGATGGAAATATGTACAAATGGGATATGATGGAGTCGAAACTGAAACTTAAAGAAAAAATGAAACCAGATACAAAAAACTAGATCTACAAACACAGCTTCCCTTACAGACGACGACCTTGAATGTGATAGAGGATAACGAAAACAATAAAAGAGAAATAAAGAAAACAAAAGAGAACATTTAAACTGGGAGCATGTAATGTAAATACTCTGCTAGTATCGGGAAAAATGAGAGGATTAGTAAATGAATTAAAAATGTATTAAAATTGGTATTGCAGCAGTTCTAGAAATTAGATGGAAAGGTACAAGAGAAATAAAAAAGAAAGATTACCTGATGCTATATGCAGGCCAGGTAAAACAAGGAAGTAACGAAACAGGATTTACAATTAATGGAAGTATAAAAGATGAAATATTAAATTTTAAAGCAACGAATGGAAGAATATCGTATCTACAAATAAAATCAAATCCAGAAAATTTAACAATAATAAACTGCTATGTACCAATAGAAGTTGCAGACGATAGAGAATTTATAATTATTTAGAAGACATCTATGATATACTTAGTAAATAAGCACGATATCTTGATATTGATAGGAGATTTTAATGCCAAAATTTGCAAAGAAACATGTTATGGCGAGGTAGCAGGACAAGACGCCCTACACGATAACACAAATAACAACGGGGACAGACTGTGTAATTTCGCAGCAGCAACAAGTTCAAACACAAACCAATCCATAAGATGACATGGCAAATACCAGGTAGACACAGAGGTATTCAAATAGATCACGTGTTAATTTCTACAAAAGAAACGTAAATGACGTAATACCGTTTAGAGAAACTGGTTTACACACAGATCAGTTTTTAGTAGCAGCGAAATTAAGAGTGAGGAAAGAAAACAAAGCAAGAATGACGAAACAGAATGGATGATACCGAGGCTATACGATCAAAGCACAAGAAGCCAATGTCAAGAAGAAATAAACAAAGCTCTACCAGAATATGTTAACAAAACATGGATATATGTTAAAAGAAAACATAATACAAGAAGCAGAAGTAGAAAAGGGTTATTGAAGCCAGAAATTTTCTCAATAATGGTATGACCATGAATTTGAAAAGGCACCAAGAAGAAAGAGAAATACAAGATTAAAATGGCTATAAATAAGCGAAGAAGAAGATGGGAAGACGTACAAGATAAAAAGAAACGAAGCAACTAAATTATGTAAAGGAAGGAAAGAATAATAAGAAAATGGATGAAATAGATGAAAACAGAACAAAAAATTAAAATCCTTTTATCGCCAAATCAGGCCAAATAAACAAAAAATAATAATATCAAACCAAGAGGTATAAAAGATGAAAATGGAACAACATTTAATGAAGAACATGAAATAAAAGAATTATGGCAACAATATTTAAAAAAATTATTGACAGAAAATAAAGAGGAAATGCAACAAGAACTTGAAGAAGTAGAAAATGAACAAACACCAGAACCTGCTCTAGGAGAAATAAAAGAAATTAGAACAAAAATTAAAAATGGGTCACCAGGTTGCGTTGAGATAAATGGAGAACTGATAAAATACGGGGGAGAACATCTGGACATCAAAATACATTAAATTATCAGAAACATCTGGAGAGAAAATAAGATGCCAGAAGAATGGAATAAGGGAGCAGTAACATTATTACATAGAAAAGGAGACCATGAGGAATGTTGTGACTATTCTGGTCTTAAATTTGTGAAATTCTACAGTTGCGTTTATGGGTCTCCTTATGACAGTAACTTTCAAGACTTCTTCATTTACCTTAGTGTGAAAGTTGACTATCTTCTGTCTAAGTTTCCATCTTACGATATTTCAATTCTGAGAAACTTCAATGTTCACGACTCTAATTGGCTCCAATTTTCATTTACTACTAATCCTGCTGGTCATAGTGTAAAAAAATTTACTATTTCATGTGTCTCACACTAATGATTTCTGAACTCACAATAATCTCTGATAACCCTAACCGTACTCCACCAGATCTCTTTCTTACACCAAACCCACTTGTTTATAAAACTTCAGGTCCTCTCGGTCTATCTGACCATTGACAAATAGAAATAACTTTGGCTGTGCCTAATTCCTCTGTTGTTCGTAACACTATTAGGACCTTGTGATGTTTTAAATCAGCTAAATGGAGTGGTTTTGGGGACTTCTTTGAAACCTTTCCATGGCGTGAATATAATTTCTTTCAGTATCTCAAGTCATTCCCATGAGCATTCCCAAAAAGCAAACGTTTGGCAGTCGTAAATGTTGGTCTTTAGTTAAATCCATCAGTACAAACTTTAGTACGTCTTCATTTCCCCCTCATGACATTTCTTAACGGATCTATAGTTGCTGATTCTGTAGAGAACGCCAATATTTTTGTGGATTTATTTGCATTCAATAATGTCAATAAAGTAGTTTCCCAAAGAAAGAAAAACAGTAATTACACCATAATGTAGAAAATTTTCAAAATACAGGTAAAATCCAAATATCTGAAAATGGATTAAACTAGCTACATAGCTTCTAACTAAAATAAAAACTTTGATACATCTCCATTCCCCCCCCCCATGACATCCGTTAACGGATCTGTAGTTGCTGATTCTGTAGACAGTCAACCTTCTTTTCATCAAACTCGTGTCTTAATGATTCTGGAAAAGAAGTGCCCCCAGTCAACTCTTCTTCATGTTATTTATTTTATTTTATTCGTTTTCGGTACAAGATCCTACAATCTACAATCAGTAGGCTTGATCTCAATAAGGCGACTGACCCAGCCGGTCAGCTATTGCCGAACTAGTACCAGTCCTATTTAAGCTCTATTCGACCTCTTTGTCTTTTGGGGAATTTCCATCATCATGGAAGTTATAACAAACGTTCAGTCTATTATATATCTGCACTTTTTTCTTGAAACCTGCAAACTCCTTAGTGACGACCAACATGGGTTTAGGCAGAGTCGTTCATATGTGCAAGTTTGGAACAGTACCTCAGAACAATCCGGTAAAACAGTTGTAGTCGCTTTAGATATCTCAAAGGCATTTGACGAAGTGTTTACTTCCCAAACTCACTTTGTTTGGGTTAAGTGCTATGCTCATCAACTGGGTTTCTAGTTTCCTTGATAAAAGTCGTAAAGGTGTCGTAGTTGATGATTTTTTCAAAAGAAGTTAGCATTAACGTGGACGTATCACAGGGATCAGCTGTAGCGCCTACATTTTTTCTGCTATGCATAAATGATTTTATTCCTTCAACAACTAACCCGATGCAGTGCTTTGCTGACGACAGCACACTTCATTGTAGTTCATCTCAGTCTACTTATAATGGTAATCCACCTTCTATCTCAAATTAAGACATTAAAGCTGAAATAGCAATTTTAATCACCAAAGATATTCAGCGTATCCCCGAATGGAGAATTAATAATCTAGTTAAATTTAATGCTAATAAAACTCTGTGTTTCCTTGTGTCCGGCAAAAAAGGTCGATCGTTTCCTGTTGTAAGTAGACTCTATTACTATGTTGAGAATGACTGTATCTTCAAATCTACCATCGTTTGACCATCTTCTGCCAGGTACCAAAGCAGCTGCTCATAAAATACGCTTTTTGCATAGATTTAAGCAGTACTTTACCTCCCGACAGCTCTTTCTGCTGTATAAGGCCCAAATTCGACATCGTCTAGAATATAATTCTTACCTCTGGGTTGGTACTCCCCAATACGCAATTGGTGTCGTGGATCGTATTAAAAAAAAAGTGTAATTAAGGTTATAAATGACATATCCTTGACTTCTGATATACACTTCCTTAAGCATAGAATAATCTTTTCAGTCTTTCTTTGTATTATGGGTATTACAGTGGCTATTGCGCTGCTAAATTACATTCTTTGATACTTTCTTTGCTTGGAATACTCGGTTCGCTCATTCGCCTCATGAATATGCAGTACGAATCTACCAAACGGACGCAGTACACGGCTTCTAACCTCTGGATTGATCTCCTTAGTTACTGTTTTTCTCTCACTTATGTAAAAATGTAAAAAAAATTAAGGTAGCCGTTCTTAGGCATCTCTTGGCATTTCAATATCCCGCAATCCATCCTCCTAAGTGTTCTTAAGTGTTTTCACACGGTAAGACAAACGTAGCAAGTTAAGGTCCACGATTATTAAAAAAATAATTAGAGAAGCTGTAAACGCGTCTGTCATTTTCGGTATTGGTATTGAAGATACCCGGCCTCTCAGGAGGTCGCCTAAAATTCAGGGTCACAGTTGTGGCGTTGTTGCTGTTGAGTTGCTAAAACCCATTGTTGCTTACGAAGTTGTTGGTTCTTGCTACAAGCGATAAAATTGTGGAAGATACCAGCTGCAACTAAAGACCAAATTCAATGATGTTTGCATATTTCCAAGATCTCTACAATGACGGAATGAACCTATGTGTGCAAAAACTCAAGCCTCATACAAAAATTATGGTTTGGAGTGGAATTTCGCAACGTGTCGTTACCAAACTCTGAATTATTTATGGTATAGTGCATATTTCACGCTACTACACTATTCTAAACATCTGATAGTAACTGTAAATACTACTAACTATTTTGACGAATGTTGCTTACTGCAAGATGCCATACTTACTAGTACTGGTTGCAAGAAAAAGAGAAAATGAAAGTGAAGGATCCCGATCAAAGTCGGAAGTATGCTTAAAGATGATTTACATTCTAGACATACTATGCATTGACGACCCACATACAATTTGTCAATGTTTGCATTGGTGCAATTCGATAATCCTCAAACAATTGATAAGAAATTGGAAACGATTCTCATTCATAGTACTTCTAATTTTTACTGGGCCAAAGCTGGGTACCATAAATCATTGAGCGTTAGATGAGCATCCTTCAAAACACCACTCAAGTACAAGAGTCCGAATAACACATTTATTTCCACACGGGTTGTTAATCCAATATACCACTGTTCAGATTTATATTTGACTTTTTTACGTTCAATTTCATCGTTGGTACACTTGATTATATCCAAAATAACGTCTGAGAAGAAAAGTTTCCATATTTTTTTCGATTCTACAAAACCTTTAGCATACCCTTTTGTGCCTGGAGAGTTGGGTTTACTGGTATAGGTGAATCATCATATCCGCTAGAAATCGATGCTTCATATTTGTAATCTTCATATTCTGTAAAATCATCCTGCTCACTTTCGTCGCTCTCTGGTATATCATAATCGATCTTGTCTTCACATATGGGATTTTAAAGGCCTTTTTCGTGAAAAATTTCCAGTACTGGTTCCTGGCTCGTCTTTAGGTCTTTTTGACTCTATTGCAGCAAAAGTAATGTTCTAAATTGAGAAAAATGCTGCAGTAGACGATAAATATAATAAAAACTAATTCAACTTACCCTATCAATTTTTGTACCATAAAGCACAAGGTGGCGTCATATAAGACCGCAGCACGATAATTCAAAATTGGTAAAATTTTACACACTGTGTTATTCGGCATCTGCAGGACGATTGAAACCTCGGAAGGTACTGGGCCGCTCAGCCACGAGAACTGAGCGACATAGTATTCACGAATTCGATAGCAATAGGTGTCGTCTACGACAAATAGAAAACTCTCTTCAACTTTATTTAAATTTTCATTGCTGTTAAAATATACAGGAGAGTTTGAATTAATTTTACTTAATTACTAAAGATCTTGCTAACTCTGCCAAAATAACAAATCAAAAATAAGCTTTACTGATAGGATGAAACTCCAAGATGCGCTACCATGAAACTCAAATACCTTGACTATTTATATACTTTAACTTAGCATTGACATGCCAAATCAGCGGCTTTAATTTACTACGGAACGGTTTAAAATGCGAAGGAAGGAAAGGTCACGTATTTCACTCCCTCTCCAAGGGAGAGGGCGGGCTGTTTGACGTTTCCAAGTTCCTTCAGAAACAATCATGGATTCCCTGCATACACACATACATTCATTGCCTGGCTCTCAATCGGAACAGACGTGAAGTGCGAGAACACATAGAATATTTTCGTATACGCTCTTCGAAGCAGTGAAACAAAAAAGAACTCTAGACCGATGTTAAAGAATATAAATTTATTTACATTCCTAGCATACAAATAAACCACACCGGATTTGTATAGTTTTCACTACCCAAATCCGGCCAAAGAGCGACGTCTTAAGACGATGGATGACAACGCAATGGAAGAGATGCTACTGATCCAGAATGACGCCCTAAAGCTGCAAGTTGAAACCTTGCGAAGCAGCTGCCACCTGCAAGAGCTGCAAATAAAGTCCAACGAAAGGGAAATCAAACACCTCAAGATGACTATGGAAAACCTCACCCGAGAACTGAAGACGTTAAAATCGTCCTCCGCAGCACAAACTCAAATCATCGCGGAAGACGAAAACACCCAACAACGACAAAAAAAGAAGAAGAAAAAACGATATGGAAACCCTAAAACGACAACCAGCGAACCGACATCTCGTACAGAGGAAACACAAATTTCCGAAGACGAAATGGAGGTTCCTGCCCCCCAGCTAACAGAACCTGACACCGAAGGCGCCCTCTCCGATGAAAGCTACACAACCGTCACAAAGAGAGGCGGAACCAAACGGCCGCGAATCGAACGGACGCACAACGACACGCTACGCCTAAAGAAACAAAGGCCGAACGCATCCCACTAATAGTTCTCCACCATGAGGGGGCAACATCCACCACTAAAAACGGGATCAGATCTTATTAAACACCGCCGACTACAGGGCAGCCACCACGGCCTTCGACAACGAAGGTATCCAATTTAACACTTACCCACTCGACGCGGCCAAGCCACTAACAGTCGCCTTAAAAGGAATTCCGCAGAACAACCACATCCTGCAGTACATAGAATATGACCTCAAGCAAATGGGTTTCGCTGTCCAGAAAATCCACAGGATGTTCGCAGAGAGCGACCGGAGGAAAACAAGCATGGTCCTGGTGCACCTGGACCGTAACAAGAAAGCTAAAGAAATATTCGAACTTTGATCAATCCGATACCTGAGGATTCGGGTCAAATCTCCCCACAGAAGGTATGGCATTGGGAAGTCTTGCAACTGCCATCGCTATGGCCACACGACCAGCAGAATGCTACGCCCCCGCGAGGTGTGTGAAGTGCGCGAGGCCGCATCACACAAAGTAGTGTAAGTTAACCCGGGAATCGGAAGAACCCACTAAGTACTGTAACTGCTCTGGGCCGAACACGGAAAACTACCGAGGATGCCCGGCTCACTCCATCTACGGCAAAGCAGAAAACGAAAGAAACAATAACCAAGCAAATCGCGTCAGACCTCCGGAAAAATTCCTCAACCAACAAATCACCTACGCACAAATGGCATCAAACGCAAAGCAAACAAATAAGAAAACCGAAGACGAAGACATCGCAATAATAATGCGAAACGTAAAGGCGCTCGGAAAGAACGGAGTTAGGGTTCTGAGGGGGAAATTACTACCCCAGCATCCGTCTCAGTAGCCGCGCATGGTGTGAGTATATGCAGTGACCATGCCGCTACATGTGTATGAGGAACCCCCCTTAAAAAAACCTCATACAAGGTAGACGGTAACGGGAATCGAATCCATTATCCCTCGAACGCTCAAGTCGTGTCACCACTTCGCTACTAGCTGGGTTGTTTAATATACACGGGATATGGAGACAAAACTGATAATTTTATTTAGACTAGCTGTAATACGATACATTACTGCAACTATTAACGCAATTACAAAGTAGAGAACAAAGTAAAGAAACCGCCGCAAAAACACAACGTCTTGGTAGAACTTGTTACGGTAACTTTAATTGGTAACAAAATTTATAAAGCCAAGGCTCGGTGGTTCAGTGCTAGTAGGCATTGGGGTGGGTTAATACAGTTAAATAATTATACATAATATTATATACAGAAATAAAATAAAATAATAATCAGGAAAAATGGACGCCACGTACTTCCAAGATAGTTATATTTGTGATATACCTTAGTTCGAAGTACGAAAAACTAAATAAATCATAGAAAAATTATGAATAAATAGACACAATGGGGTCACAAAATTATAATCGCCATCAAAAACAGATGAATGGTCTAAATGGTAATATAAATTTGACAAGTAATAGAGATACCCGTAAGGATTGATTAATAAAAAAAGGAAATAAATATTATTTTAATATAACATTGAATTATTGATCCAAATTACCTTAAATTAATCCTCGAGCGACAAAAAAAAAGGAGGAAAAGTGATATTAGTTACGTTAATCTTACAAAGTTTTCAGAATTCGGTTTACCCAAGTAAACAAGCGATCAAGTATATCAATAATCTCACCTGAAAATAACTTCTTTCCGGTGTCGTTTCCTTGCGCAAGTAACGCCCGAAATTACAGAAGCTAAATGGAAAAGAAAACAATAATAATTCGGACCTTAAACAATAGGTTGGCCCTAGAAAATGGATACATTAATTACTTGATTGACAACAAATTCGAATACTGAAGGTACACTAATAAATTAGGTTACAATAGGCAAACACATAGTTAAAGGTAAAGTGGTTTACAATATTGATAAATAATTGAAACTTAAACAAAATTATGAATTTAGAAAGAAATCAAATAAGCAAATAGTGACAGTGAAATTTTCACGTATACATTAAGACTATAAAAGTAAGATAATAATTTATTGAAATGACTAAATTTTAGCTAGGCAAGTTATCTAATATTGAAAGTAAACAATTACTAAGTAAATTCGTGTGAGCAGACAGTAGTTTTCTTTATAAGTCATTAAATTAGAATTTCTTCAGTCGTAAGAAAAATCCAAAATGGCAGCGGTGTTATTTTTCTGTTGACGACGCTGGATCAACTCGAAGTGGTAGTGGGTAGGTAATATACGTAGAGGGAGAAAAATAAGCGAAAACGAGAAGAAAAAAAAACGCTACGAAAGAAAATATAACATTAAATGACGGAATGATTCACAAAAATTACTGACCTTGTAAGCTGGTAACCACAAGCGTTAAAATTAGATAAGGAGAAACACAACACTCTTGAACGCTTAAAACCGTAATAATTATCACGTAACTTAAGTGACGCGAACTAGCATCAGGTTCGGCACAAAAATTAATTATTCATTGATCGAGAAATCCGGAAAATATCAGTTTTATTTTTAATTAGAAAATCATGTCAATGAATCGCGGTTCAAGTGAAGCAAAAAAAAAATCCAACTCACTTTTTTTGTGTCTATACCCTTGCAACCACGGAAACAGAAAACAAAAAAACGAAACTAAAAGCGGAAACAAGGGTTCGAGATTAACGAACGCAATACACCAATGAGAATCAAGTAGACTGCAAACGTACGCTATCCGACAGTAAAGGAAAAAAAATGAAAACAATTTATTCCATAGAATAGCGATCCTAGAAATGTGACCAAATTAATTAAGATAACGTTACACCCCCCTAACAAAAATATAGCCAGGAAGCGTGAAGAAAAGAGAAAAAAAAGGTAGCTAAATAGCGAAATCCAAAAAAACAAATCAAAAGAGTAATCTAAAAGACCACGCGCAAAGCGTAACATCAGTACAATCAACAAGTCAATTAGGAAGAAAAGAAAGAACGGTAATGAAACCTAGGGGGAGAGGGAAAGAAAAATAAAAGAAAATCAACAGTCTAAATTCCAACGAAGGTAACAAAACAAAAGGGAAAAGGATAGAAAATAGGAGAAAAGAAGAAAGAACGGAGTGTAGTAGTGAATAGGGCTCGATGGAAGAGCGAGGAAAGTGTTCAAAGAAAAAAAGGAATTGAGCACTAACCTATCAAGAAACCGCCACGACGTCCTCAGCCAACCACCCATTTTGACGTTGAAGAAGACCAAGAGAAAAATGAATAAATAAGAAAGAAAAGCAAAAAGGGGAAAGAGGAAAAAAAATCGGAAAATTACACCTTTTGACGTTTATGTCGTTTACGAGGTTTATATCGTTTGAGAGAAATGGTATCCGAAGATATCGTAGGGCGATCATCTGAGTCAGATGCAGAAGAATGTAAATTATCAGAGTAAGCGGGTTTCAAATCTTTAGCGTGGAATATGCCTATAGATTTCCCTAAAGAATCAGCTAATTCATAAGTCCAGGTAGACATGACTTTTCTTATTTTAAAGGGGCCTAAAAATTTAGGAGCAAGTTTAGCATTTAAAAATTTAGAAGCGTCAGATAAGACAAAGTTCCGTTTCCACACTGCATCACCTTTCCTATAAGTGACCGTGCGTTTACGTAGATTATAGCGATCTTGAGTACGTTTCGTAGAACGTCTCATTTTATCAAGAATATCAGTACGCAACCTTTCATAAAATTCTTTAGTACGAGTAGTAACAACAGGGTTAGTATCAATGGAAGGAGTTTCATCATCTAAACGAGTTTTAAACATATTTCCAAAGAGTACGTGTTCTCGACCACAGAACACGAAGTAAGGAGTGTAGTCAGTGATTTCATGTTTAGAAGTTCTTATGGCACAGCCAATTTTAGGTAGGTT
This sequence comes from Vesta saturnalis, assembly GCA_036346205.1. Classification (NCBI taxonomy): domain Eukaryota; kingdom Metazoa; phylum Arthropoda; class Insecta; order Coleoptera; family Lampyridae; genus Vesta; species Vesta saturnalis. The sequence goes on along the minus strand of JARFJB010002015.1, from coordinate 149,604 downwards.
AACATCCCATGTACGTTGGTTTTCTTTAATATATGAAGCGATCATGGTTTTCAAAACTCTATTAACGCGTTCGGTAGGATTGGCTCTAGGATGATATTTAGCTGTAAATAATATTTCTGTTTGATAGTTTGAGCATAATTTAGAAAATTCCTGACTACGGAATTGTACGCCATTATCAGCGATTAAGTATTGAGGAGTACCAAATAACAAAAATATTTGTTCTTCCATAATCTTACAAATTTTAGAGGCAGTAGCAGTACGAAGTGGAAAGAAACATGGAAATTTAGTAAAATAGTCAGCAATAACAAAAATATATGAGTTACCTTTTGAGGAGCGAGGTAAGGGACCGACAATATCACAACTTTACACTTGCCATGGGCGAGTAGGAGTTGCTTTAGGAGAGAATAAACCTGGTTGTGCTCTTTGTTCAACTTTGTGAGCAGCACAGGTATGACAGTTACGAATATATCTAGCAATATCGGCACGAAGATTTGGCCAGTAGAAAAATTTATTAATGCGGCTTAGAGTTTTAGTAACACCAGAGTGACCACAAGTAGGAGGATCATGATATAGGCGAATGATTTCACTACGTTGATTCTTAGGAACAACCACTCTCCAATTTCCCAATGAGATATCAGTGAGGTCAGAAGAAGTAACATGCTTGTAAAGTAGATTATTTTCAAGACACCAGAGGGGAAATTTTTTTGGATTTTTAGAAACATGTTCAAGCATTTTTAAGTACCAGGGATCCGTAATAGGTAGAGTAATTGAAGGTACGGTATTAGTTATATTTATTTCGCAAAGTTGTGGGAGAGAATCAGAAGGCAATTCGGGTATAGCTCGAGATAAAGTATTAGGAACGACGTGATTGCTTCCTTTACGATGTATGATAGAGAAATTATACTGTTGTAGGCGTAAGGCCCAACGAGCCAGACGTCCAGAAGGGTTCTGAAGTTTATTCAGCCAAATGAGTGAGTGATGATCCGTTATGACAGTGAAATGAGCACGTTCTATATAGGCACGAAATTTCTCAACAGCCCATAGAACAGCTAAACATTCTTTTTCGGTGGTGGAATATTTTGTTTCGGGTTTAGTCAAAGAGCGACTAATGTAGGAGATGACTTTTTCACCATCCGGGGTTTCCTGACTTAAGACAGCACCTAAGCCATAGTTAGAAGCATCAGTTTGGATAGTAAAAGGCAAGGTGAGATCTGGGCAAGAAAGTATCGGAGCAGAAATAAGTTGTTGTTTTAGAAAAGAGAAAGCTTCGTTACATTCAGGAGACCAAACAAATGGAGTATTTTTACGAGTTAAATGAGTTAAGGGAGCTAAAGCAGTAGAGAAATGTGGCATGAAGCGACGGTACCAACTCGCCATTCCCATTAATCGACGAATTTCAGAGACAGAAGAAGGTTGTGGTATAGAGATAATAGCGTTGACCTTTCCAGGATCTACAAGTAAACCATTTCTATTGACAACATAGCCAAGATATTTTAGTTCGGAGAGACAAAAATGACATTTGTCTTTGTTCAAAACGAGACCAGCAGTAGACAATCTATCAAAAATTCGGGTTAAAACTTCTAAATGTTTTTCGAAAGAAGGGTAGCTATGATAATATCGTCGAGATAAGCGAAACAATACGGTTCCAAATCAGCACCAAGAATTTGATCTATTAAACGTTGAAACGTAGCAGGAGAGTTATGTAAACCAAAAGGCATACGAGTAAATTGATATAGGCCTCTGCCAGGTATGGTAAATGCAGTAATGGGTTTAGAATCTTGAGCTAAGGGGATTTGCCAATAAGCAGAACGAATATCTAGAGAAGAAAGAAATTGAGCATCACGAAGACGATCTAAGATAGTATTTATATAAGGAAGAGGGTAAGCATCTTTTTCAGTGACTGCGTTAACCTTTCGGCAGTCTATACAAAAACGGTAAGAATTATCTTTTTTTTTAACGAGAACTATTGGACTAGACCAAGGGCTTGAAGAAGGTTCCACAATTCCCAGTCTTATCATAGAGTCAAGTTCATCATTAGCGATCTTAAGTAATATAGGAGAAAGCGGGTAGTAACGTTGTCTGATAGGCTCACTGGTTGTACGTATACGGTGTTCTATTAAAGTAGTACAGCCAAGTTCAGAAGAATTTAGTACAGGAGTATCTAATAGTGATTGTAGCGATTGTTCTTCAGTATCAGAGAGATTAGATCTAGTAACAAGATGATCAGTAGTAGATGAGGAACAAATTTCTTCAGAATTTCCAAATGTCCAAGTACCAGTTTGAAAATTAGGGACAAAATCTATTGCTTTCCAAAAGTCAATACCTAAGATAAGTGGTTGAGTAACTTCAGGAATGACTAAGACTTCAAGAGTGACTGTCTTGTCTTGTAGAGTGATCGGGAGATTCAGAGTACCAAGAATGTAGCAAGTTTCACCATTAGCAAGTAAACAAGAAGAAGAGGATTTAGGAAAAGGACGATATTTCTGTAGAGAAAGACCTAAAGTACTTAAGAGGTTCCATCCTAATTGGCCTAATGTAGTTTTAGAGCAACCAGAATCTAGCAAGCTTTTAAAAGGGTAGCCAAAAATGGTTATATTAAGGTAAGGACGTTCATCCTTGCGAACATTAGCTAAGACAAAATTTAAGACATGTTTGTGACGATCAGGTAGTGTAGCAAAAGGAGGTTCCGAGATAAGTGATAGTGAAGAGGGCTCGACTCGGTCCGAGAACTCTAAGTTTAGTTTAAAGAAGTGTCATTACAATTTGGACATTTTGGTTTAGTGACCTTTGGTTTCCCACAGCCATAACAATGAATAATTTGTGGTTCGGAGCAATTTGGAGAGACATGACCAGTTTTGTTGCAATTCCAACACTTGATTGGTGAGTTATTAAAAGTAGGTTTAGGTTTAGAGGAAGATTCCAAAGTAAGTTTCGGTTTCGAATCAGTCGAACTAGTAACAACAGTTGTAGGAGTGTTTTTCGTATCTTTTCCCTTAGGAGTAGACACCACAGAAGCAGCAGAAAGTTTAGGAGTATTTGAGTTCCGTTTAGGAGGAAGTGAGGTAATCACATCAGTATCAGAAGAAGACGAGGAAGCAATACTTAAGTAGGCGAGACTAGGTTCAAGTAAGTGAGAAGATTTTCGTGAAGGTGGAGGTTTAAATGTTTCGACAAAATACTGGTTCTGTTCAATTTGTTTGCCTAAGGCAGAAAGTTGTGCAATGCTAGAGATTGGAGTTAAGGTTAAGGCATTCTGGTAAAGTGGAGTTAAATTTCGTCGTATGTAGTATAATTGTTTTGTTTCAGAGAGAGGAGTAGTTAAACGTTTAAAAAGATTATACATTACAGCAAGGTACGAGCTCATATTTTCAGAAGGACCTATAGTTCTATTTTTAATTTCGTCAAGTAACCTTTCATCGTAGTCGATCGGCAAGAATTCAGTTTTCAGTAAAGATACAACTTCATCCCATTTAGTTAAAGTGAATTTTATAGATCGGTACAGTAGAAGAGCACGTCCTGTTAACAATTCAGGAGTATGAGCAAAAAGTGTGTGTTTAGTAATCCCACGAGAAGAAGCTAGTTCATCCAAGCGAGTAAGAAAATCTAAGAGAGAAACTTTTCCTTCGCCAGAGAAAGTTAAACCAAGTTTAGAGATGTCTAAACGTTTAGCAAAACAAAGTGGTTCAGACAAAGAAGCTACAGCAGGTACGGTTTCATTTAGTTCCAGTTCATCTTCACTAGAAGAAAGTAGTGGAGGAGTAGACGGATTAGAATCATTATCGGTAAGTTCGGCTACAGTAGAATCAGAAGAAGTAGTTGGTTTGAGGCTAGATGAAGGTAATTTGTTAAAATCTGTAAATGTGACGCGGTTAAGTTTTTGAGTTTTGTACTACGTTTGATTTCAAAGTAGCAATGGTTAGAAGTAATGTGTTACGTTGACCTGTTTCGGTATCATTGGTAGAATGCATTAACGAGCAACGACGTTCTATATGAGGAAGTAAACTATTCAAACGAAGAAAGTCCCTTGATTTAGGATCGTTAGTAACTCTATCGGTTAAACCTTCAATTTCTTCAATCATTTGAGTAACTGCAGTCAAATCATCAGCAAAAGGAATAGAATGAGTAATGGCAATTAAAGATTTCTCCAATTCCAGTACAATAGCATTTCGTGCAAGTTTTCTCAAATTACTAGCAATAGTAGGTAAAGTAATACTTCTAGACACAATTTCATATTCTAGTTCGGTTTTATGTAAACGGTTAACATCTAGTTTGAATGAGAACATGGTTAGTGAACACTAAGAAAAAGCAAGTTAAACAAGGAAAAACAAAAAACATAGGCCCCACCACGTTGGGCAGCCAAAATAATTATGTTACGGTAACTTTAATTGGTAACAAAATTTATAAAGCCAAGGCTCGGTTTCAGTGCTAGTAGGCATTGGGGTGGGTTAATACAGTTAAATAATTATACATAATATTATATACAGAAATAAAATAAAATAATAATCAGGAAAAATGGACGCCACGTACTTCCAAGATATTTATATTTGTAATTTACCTTAGTTCGAAGTACGAAAAACCAAATAAATCATAGAAAAATTATGAATAAATAGACACAATGGGGTCACAAAATTATAATCGCCATCAAAAACAGATAAATGGTCTAAATGGTAATATAAATTTGACAAGTAATAGAGATACCCGTAAGGATTGATTAATAAAAAAAGGAAATAAATATTATTTTAATATAACATTGAATTATTGATCCAAATTACCTTAAATAAATCCTCGAGCGACAAAAAAAAGGAGGAAAAGTGATATTAGTTACGTTAATCTTACAAAGTTTTCAGAATTCGGTTTATCCAAGTAAACAAGCGATCAAGTATATCAATAATCTCACCTGAAAATAACTTCTTTCCGGTGTCGTTTCCTTGCGCAAGTAACGCCCGAAATTACAGAAGCTAAATGGAAAAGAAAACAATAATAATTCGGACCTTAAACAATAGGTTGGCCCTAGAAAATGGATACATTAATTACTTGATTGACAACAAATTCGAATACTGAAGGTACACTAATAAATTAGGTTACAATAGGCAAACACATAGTTAAAGGTAAAGTGGTTTACAATATTGATAAATAATTGAAACTTAAACAAAATTATGAATTTAGAAAGAAATCAAATAAGCAAATAGTGACAGTGAAATTTTCACGTATACATTAAGACTATAAAAGTAAGATAATAATTTATTGAAATGACTAAATTTTAGCTAGGCAAGTTATCTAATATTGAAAGTAAACAATTACTAAGTAAATTCGTGTGAGCAGACAGTAGTTTTCTTTATAAGTCATTAAATTAGAATTTCTTCAGTCGTAAGAAAAATCCAAAATGGCAGCGGTGTTATTTTTCTGTTGATGACGCTGGATCAACTCGAAGTGGTAGTGGGTAGGTAATATACGTAGAGGGAGAAAAATAAGCGAAAACTAGAAGAAAAAAAAACGCTACGAAAGAAAATATAACATTAAATGACGGAATGATTCACAAAAATTACTGACCTTGTAAGCTGGTAACCACAAGCGTTAAAATTAGATAAGGAGAAACACAACACTCTTGAACGCTTAAAACCGTAATAATTATCACGTAACTTAAGTGACGCGAACTAGCATCAGGTTCGGCACAAAAATTAATTATTCATTGATCGAGAAATCCGGAAAATATCCGTTTTATTTTTAATTAGAAAATCATGTCAATGAATCGCGGTTCAAGTGAAGCAAAAAAAATCCAACTCACTTTTTTTTTGTGTCTATACCCTTGCAACCACGGAAACAGAAAACAAAAAAACGAAACTAAAAGCGGAAACAAGGGTTCGAGATTAACGAACGCAATACACCAATGAGAATCAAGTAGACTGCAAACGTACGCTATCCGACAGTAAAGGAAAAAAAATGAAAACAATTTATTCCATAGAATAACGATCCTAGAAATGTGACCAAATTAATTAAGATAACGTTACAAACCTATCTTAATAACTTAGGAACTTATCTTATTTTAATATCTCTCATAATATGTAATTTAGGCAAATCGTAAGTCTTTTATTTTTATACACTGGAAGAGGTAAACTTCATTACGAATATTCTCTTAATCTACATACAGTTATTTTATTATTAAGTCAATCAAATATGGCAAACAATATTAAATAAGAAATTAAAAAAGACTATTTCGAACAAGCTTCCTCTTGAATACGTACCTTAAGTTGCACTTTCGAATTTTTTTCAGTTACCATCACGTTTAGTCTAATCAATTCAAATACTCCCCGTTGTTTTCCGCATAATTAAGAGAAAAGATCCTACGAACCCAGGTAGTAGAATATGTACTTTACTAGAAAACCCCATACACGGAGAGATACTGGGCTCGATGATCAATTGTGATTATCTAGTGCGCTTAAGAGCTTTATTTACATTATTTTTGGAATATTTTAGGCGGTAGCTACTTTCCCTAAGCTACTGTAAGCAAACCACCCGCTCATTAATATACGTTCATCCTGACGCCAAATATTTTTTTTAATCATGTCCAATTATAAGTTAGTAAAATCTATACAAACATCCTTGAACCACCACCAAACCAGTGCAGATTGTACCTACCCTGAGGTTATCTGATCGTTACTACACATCCCGATATCACGGGTATCCACTTTGTTTGCAGTTTCTATCCAAATTCGCGGTATTTTGTCACTTTCACGATTCCTACATTCAAAACATCGACTGTAGATCACTAATCTCCAACTAACAGTTCATAGCGCTGTAATAAAGGTTTTTCCTGAAAATTTATATTGGTAAATTTCAACCAATCCCATACAACTATAACCACTACAGCAATAACCACTACTACTGCTACTGCATGTGTTATTAATTAAATAAAATTAAAAAAAATAAAATATTATTATAAAATAAAATGAATTATCACCGTTATCATCTGAATCCCACTTAAAGGGTTTCTATGTTAACTATACTACAATAATTAACTGATTTTAGCAACTCCAAGGTCATACATTTACAACGCAAACTTACCCCGCGAAAAGTGCAAGGCTGCCAGAGGTAGAATGAATCAGACAGTTTTATTTAACACCTAAAATCACCTTTGGAACGATTCTAGGAAACATCTGTTAAAACTCTTGAAGAGTGTAGCATCATGATAATAAGATATTAAGTCATTTGACTTACACTGTTAAACACGGTATTAACTTTATTACATACATCAACAACCTATCAAGCAGCAAGACACGCGAAGTAGTCAACACCGACCCTGAGCAACCGGTTATGCACTTCTTTTCTTGTTTATGCACTAGTACCATTTTAGACGCAGAGGATCTAAATAATTTAATAAAAATTATTTGTAAAATTAGAAAATATATTTTTCCTGAAATAAACAAGAATTTTCAACAATGTCATTCCGCAGTTTGAAATATTGCTGACTTAAATTTTTTTTATAGTATCACTGGTAAAAAAATTTTAAACCGTGTACTTTACTTTTTATTAATTCTTTATTTTCCTGAGGTTTAGTTTATATTCATCAACACAAATCGATTTTTTGATCGTTACCTGACCTCATATTACGTATTAATATATGATTTCAAGTATCCCAGTATTTCCATTATAAATAAAGGATATTCGTAAAAGGTGGCATCTAGACAATCAGAACACCGGACATCGAAGGTTTCGCGAGAGCTTTTGATTATCATGGCAAATTCTCCATGTAGCACAAATTAAAGTAATTTTTCAGAGAATCGTTTATTAATAGGAATTATTGAGCAACTCGAAATAATGCATTATTAGGGTTATCAATACACGATTTAAATGAAGTTGATAGAGGGCGCTGCATTGATTTGTGTGAAATATATAACAATGAATATTGCGTCAAGGAATGAGAACTTTCTGCGTTCTGTAGTTTCATTACGAGATGGTCGCCTCATTAACGTCTCATCGTTAATCACCCTCATTAATACACTTGGTGGTTAAATAATTATTAATTACTTAATCATTAACGTGAGGTGACCGTTTAGAAAAATTAAGTTTTCGAATTTTCTGGATAAAGAATTTCGACGCCAGTTTCTTACTGCCTCATGTGAATATTTTTTGAATATTTGGTAAGGGTTGCTCAGTCCTCTTTGTTCAAGGGCCAGCAATTTCAAAAAAAGGTTATTATTTACAGCATGGTTCACTCTTGTACCAGATGCGTAATAAAGTTAAGTTGAAAACACCGCGAGTAGTCAATAAGTAGAAATTGAGGTGTTACTCAACCTTTGTAAGAATGTAAGTTTTAATTAAAGTTATGGTAATTACAAATATCGTTTTTCCTTTTTGCTAACCCTTCCTCTCTATTCTTAAATTATCCAATCATTCTGTACTCTAAGAAAGAATTTAAACCAATCCTATCCTTCATCTTCCTGATGCAGAAACTTCTAAAGCACCTGAAAGCAATTAATGGCGATTTTTTCAAAGAAAATAGCTTGTGAGTCCTCGCACCCAAAAAAATTTGTTTATTTTGCGTGTTCATGGATTTTATGGTGGTATTCGAGACTTTTTTGGTCGCCGCGATCTGCATTTTCCTGAAATTATCAATTTTTTTGCTTCGTCTTCTAGGCAATTTGGTAGGTTAGCGCCCCTAGGCTCCAAAACGATGTTGTCTTCATACCACTTCATGGTCGCCTTGTAATAGTGACATGAGGCTAAATCTGGCCAAAAGAAAGTAGAGACCTTGTGTTGTCTCAGAAAAGGCAACAGTCTCTTTTGGAGACATTTCTTGATATAAATTTCATAATTTACACATACAGATGTCGCTCGCCACATTTCCAGATCGCCTACCAAACAAGAAACTTTTTGAGAAGTTCGACTTCTTATTTGGCCAGGTAGTTGCGAAAAATTTGCATCGTCCATTACGCAACAATCTTTGCTTTGAAAGAAATCAGCTCTCAACTTTTTTAGCTCGTTTTTTGCCTCTGTGTTCCTCTCTGCATTTATGTGTGGAATTATTTGCACTTTGTAGGATTTGAAGCTAGTCTAAACTTTAACTCTGGCTACTGACTTTTCTGACGTACCTACTTTTTGAGCCAATTTCCAATTCCAGATTTTTTGGCTGTTTTTTCATTTCAGACATAGCTTTCTGTACCCTTTGTCGAGTGAAATCCTTCTGGTCTGCCACTTCCAGGTTTCCGAGTGACTGTGCAGTTTTTGATAACTTTTGCTGCCGTTTGTCTGCAAATTGTAGCTTCTTTTGAAATTCGAAGGACTGACGATAGAGGATTTTCCTGAAATTTTTTGAGAATAAATTTACGCACTTCGGTCGTAGAAAAACAAAAATTGAATGACAATCTGACAACTTTTGCAAAGTCTGCTACATTAAAATTTTTTGATAAAAAGAACTGTTGTAAAAGTTATGCCAGTTTTTCAATGTTAACGTTTTTTTCTGCCTCAGTCCTTATATAGAAAGACAATTAAAATAATCCTTCAACAAAAACTTATGCTTTTCTACCAATTGAAAATTTTCTTTATGGTGCAGCTTAATTATTTATTTATGTACTTTAACAACATTTATTTTTGTATGTTAGTTACTGCAGTAATAGACGTGTATCCATAATTTTACTTTAAAATATTTCTTTAGTTACATTAAACATAACGGTTTAAGCAGATTATTGCTAACTGTATCATGAATAACAATTTCAAAGTGACAATGATCTAGTTTACATTTAAAATGTATTGTTAATTACTTACAATGCTGTCCATTAAAGCTGAATCTTGTCTGATAATCGTTTATAGCACGTCTGTGTTATCGATTGATTCAATGGGTAATTAGTGCGGAGCATCACACAATAGCTACCTTGTTTACACAGATTCGTGTTTATGACACGGTAAAATATACTACTACTATTTTGAGGGTGGTATATATTTTGTCCAACACGAATGTTTACCTGTATTTGTTACTCCTTTAACATTGTGAACTCAATTATTTTCCTGAAAAATAGATTGTATTTGTTACGCAAAGTTAGATGGTACGTAATTCATAATACATATTAATGAACGTGCTGTAAACTAATATTATACTAAGATGTTAGAAAAGAGAATTTAGTTTTGTTGTTGATTGCGTAAGAACAATGTATACCTGAAAGGTATTGAATAAAACAATTATTTATATAAGACAATGTACCAGTATAATACAAAATTATACTTTTAGGAAAACAAATACTTGACGTTCTTACATAACAAACTGACAAAGCTAATTACATTCTTGATTATGCAATAGATATAGCATTTTATATAAGCACAATTGTAGTACTACTATTACCACAATTGTTAACCAAATTAACTTCACGCCTGACTAAAATGAAATAGGTACCTATTATATACGATGCAATAGTACAAACTCTACTCTCTGGGAAGATATTAGAAAGATGTCCCATCACCTAAACCTACGCCAAAGCTATATTTGGCACATTATAAATACACGTTTACCAACTGTAACTGAGTTGGTAGAGTAGTGGTGACACGACCTGCTTAGCATTCGGGAGGTAATGGGTTCGATTGCCGTTACCGTCTACCTTGTCTGAGGCTTTTTCAGGGGATTTTCCTCATACACATGTAGCGGCGGGGTCACTGCGTATCTGCACACCATGTGCGGCTACTTAGGTGAATGCTGGGGTAGTATTTTCACCCTCAGAACCCTCCGTTCCTTCCGATTCTATCCTGACCACACCTATTCTCAATCCCACCATGCATATATAGGGTCAACTTTCAATCGACAAACTTTAACCACGATTTCTACATCGAAAAATAATTTTAGTTTGCTCTATAGATTATATCCTAATAGTTCTTTGTTAAAAAAATACAGGGTATAAAAAAAATAGAAATTTATAATTTTTTCCTAAACCGCTTGATGTATTTTATTTTATCACTTCAACCAACTAATGTTTTGTGATAAAAATATAATTTTTAGTCTCAACAGTGGCGTGCGTACGGACACTACTTTGAACATTTTTAAAGAAAAAAAAACGTACGGCACTGCTTTTTCTTGAAATAAAAACCAGATTTGTAATCTACATTTAATTCTGAATAAAAAAGATATCTTATCTTTTTTTCGAGAAACACACCGTTTGAGAGATAAAAAGTAAAAGTCGTCCTAGTGCTTAAGTAGCTCTTTCTTCTTCAGTTGTTCTCTAAATGGTAATGTCCAGATAATTTGCGTTTTTTTTAAATAAAATAAATAAACAACTACTAATTACCAAATTGGTAAACATTATAACAACTGCTCGAAGTGTGATCCATCCTGTTCGCTGTATTTTTGACGACAGAGCGTGGAATTCGCAGCCTCACCAAGTTGATGCTGATGGTTACGGAGTATTGCACAAGCCTCTTCAATTCTAACTATAAGATTTTCTCGTGTATTTACCAGAATACCATACACTATCTCCTTCAGAAACCCCCAGACAAAAAATCTAAGACCATCAGGTCGGGGGACTTTGGTGGCCATGCCTTTGGACCTCTTGCAGGTAAGTAGCAAATATGATTTTCATTGTTACCCAATCGACCAATCCAGCGATGAGGATAATTCGTGCCACACCAGCGACAAACGTTTATACCATAATGTGCCGGTGCTCCGTCCATTTGCAGCCACATTTCTTGTCGCACATTAATAGGAATATCTTCCAAGCAATTGGCCATCTCATTATCCAAGAAATTTAAGAAAAGATTGGCATTAAGAAGGGGGTAAAAGATATGGACCAATTAAATTATCCCCCAGCACCCCTAGCCAAACGTTGACACTAAATTCTTGTTGAAAAGTGCGCGCTCTAATTATATAAGGATTTCCGTCCGCCCAAACGAGTTGATTGTGTAAATTTACCACTACTCGTCTTGTAAAGGTCGCTTCATCAACAACTTAACAACTTAAAGTACAATTGTTATCAAACAGTTCTACTATATCTTCTTCCAATCTTTCGTTCCTCTGAGGATTGCGAGGATTTTTTTGTAAGCCAAAATTTCTAAAACTATGATGAACATTCATGAAAACCTGCTTATCGGGAAATCTCCTAGCATACTCTCGACATGCTCCTTGAGCGTTACCGTTACAGTACCCATAACTGAAATGAATGTCTGCATACTCTGAATTAGTAAATAAAGTCGGCATTATAAAACTAATCCTAATTTAAACACTAAATACTAAAGACATGTATGTAAAATTTGAAATATCAAAATTTCCAACGGACAGTAAATTAAGAAGCAATAAAAAAATAAACAAAATAACAATTAATAGGAGAATTATAAACAATCAAAATTAAACAACTAAACAAGAGAACGGTTAAAACAAATGTAAACAATTACAATTAAAGAATTAAACAAGCTAACAATTTTTGAATACATAGGTAAATGACACAATGTCAAATTGACAAATTGAACGATGGAAATAAAAATGCCAACTGTTTTTTTAAATTTTGAGAATCTTACTTACCTAGTGTTTAATTTACGATTAGCTTTATAATTCGGTATTTATTTACTAATTCAGAGTATGCAGACATTAATTTCATTTATGGGTACTGTAACGGAAACGCACAAGGAGTATGTCGAGAGTATACTAGGAGATTCCCAAATAGAGGACATCCCGATAAGCAGGTTTTCATGAATGTTCATCATAGTTTTAGAAATTATATGAACATTATAGTTTAGAGAACAACTGAAAAAAAGAGCTACTTAAGCACTAGGACGATTTTTATTTTTTATCTCTCAAACAGTGTGTTTCTCGAAAAAAAGACAAGATATCTTTTTTATTCAGTATTAAATGGAGATTACAACTGTGATTTTTATTTTAAGAAAAAGTAGTGCCGTACGTTTTTTTTTTCTTTAAAAATATTCAAAGTAGTGTCCGTACGCACGTCACTGTTGAGACTAGAAGTTATATTTTTATCACAAAATATTAGTTGCTTGAAGTGAGCAACGCCTACAAAATTTCAATAAAATACATCCAGCGGTTTAGGAGAAATTAATAAATTTCCATTTTTTTTACGAAACATTATTTCTTTAACGAAGCATTTTTAGGATATAATCTATAGAGTAAACTAGGATTATTTTTCGATGTAGAAATTGTGGTTAAAGTTTGGTGACTAAAAGTCGAGACACTCTGTGTACGTAATGTATGTGTGTACGCTGGGAATCCATGGTTGTGACTGAAGAAGCTTGGAAAGCCCAAACAACCCGCCCTCCCGCTTGGGGAGGGAATGAAATACGTAATCTTCCCTTTCACAACTGTATCAAAGCTTAACCCTTTCGACCCTGAAAACCAATTGTTTTGATTTTATTCAAATATATCATTATTTGAGTTATTTTTAGAACTTAAATAAAAAGTTCTTGGGCTTTAAACTTTAATCTTCCATTTCTCCAGGAAGATGAAAGGGAGTCGGTCCAAAAGGTTTCCTTTTTTTAGAAGGCGGTCCTATTTTTGGTGATACCAGGCTCGTGTTTCTCACGCCCGCCGCTATAAGTTCTTCAGCAAGCGTAGCCAAAAATGAAAGAAAGGGAATTTTATCTTCTTTGCGTCTCAAGTCATTGTATATTATCCATGAATTTACAGCACACATACCCTTCCCACTTTTTGACGGTAAAATGCGATGGCCTCTGGACAATCGATCTCTTCTTGTTCGCTAGTTCTTGTTTTCTTAGTAATTCTTGTTAATTCAGCTTTATGACAGTTACTAATAAGAAGCATTTCTTAGATGTCCTGCCATTTCATACACAATAATACTGTATTAGTACATCGGAATTCGGCTTATCCTTTTAGCTTATTACTTCCAAAGGATGACAGGTTTTTTCGATTACTCATGCAAGTACCTAAGGCAGCATAGTTTATTATTTCCAAAAGGTTGACACTGGTAAAACACTACATCTTTTTCTTTTATAGTTGCAGCTAATGATTTTACAACCCTTTCGCCAAGAGTGGTCGTCGTATTTGCAGAAACGGTATTCTCTTCTTTATCAGAATACACCTCTACATCGTAGCTATGCCCAGAATCGGCATCGCAACATAGCCCTAACTTTATGCCTCTTTTAGTAGGTTTGAGCGGCATATACTGCTTGAGTGCCGATCGTCCCTTGAATTTTGTCATAGATTCGTCTGTGCTTTGGCAAACGGTATCTTTACGGCAGTTGGTAAATGTGTATTATCTCTTCTATGTAATAAATTTTTGGTGTATTTAGAGGTTTTGCAGGAGGGGCAAAATAAAGTTTTGATACTAACAACAGAAGTTTTCTGTAAGATATGCTCTTAGCATAGAACTTCTTTCAATAGGAAGAACCTTACATTGTTGAAATGTATAAACGGAGTAGTCCAATTAGGAAGACGGTTGCGGTCATTTTGAACTGTCCGCGGCGCCGGTGGGTCGGGTTCAAGCTCAGAATTCACGTTGTAGTTATCTCAATAAAGAATTTCATGGGGAAGGCTTTGTGTACTTAATTCATACATTAGGCTTTTGTGAATTTTTTTAAATAAATAGCTATCGTCAATGTATTTTATTTTTAGCAAGTTACTTAAAAACGTAGAAAAAAGCCATCCAAATGTAGTTTTAGGCATTAGGTTAAATGAAATTGGATTCCTTTGACTTGGACCTGTTTGGAGTGGAGGTGAGTTATAGTTTACCATAAGAAAAATTAACCTGTAATTGCAATCAGCTTAAAAAACACCCAAAATAAGAAAAATAATTTAAATTTGAAATGTAGTTGCATAACACCTATGTTACTAATTATGAGACAAGTTGGCTTCATTCCAATTCTCATTTTTGCAAAAAGCAGGTTTTAATTCTTGAAACCGTTACCTTGTCAACAAATAACAAATAAGAAGTATGTTTAATCAAGCAGCTACAGAAATCACGGTTGATTTGATAAAGATGTAATACAAAAAAAACAATTCTTATTTTTAGGTTAGTGACATCAATTTTGTTTTATGCATTTTGTTTTAAGGTGTGCAAAACTATATACTTTAAATTCCTGATTAGAGATGACAACTTCAAGAGTTCTACATTAGCGTGCGTAGGGGTAACATGCCCACTTTAAACAAAAATGGCCACATAAATAATATTGCTCATCAGAATATAAATAATTGTCATAAAATTAAATATGGTCTTGACCCCTTCAAAAGCAATCGGTATTGAGTGTTGTTTTTGATAGGATTAAGTCATAAAAAATGTATAATTCAAGGTAAAACGTTATTAACTGGATCGTAAAACTCCAAATAAATGCTTATTTGACCATGAGAATTTAGTATTAAAATTTTTAATTTATTTGTATCTTCATTGTTTTTAAAGGTCAAAAACAACTTTTCCGGATGTTACCTCTTTATGCGTCCAGAAATCAAGATTATTATGCAAATGTTATTAGTGATAAAATACTTACCAGAAATACACTATAATTTAACCACACGAACAGTTCAATTCGAGTTACCAGGACCAGAACACGAAGACTTGAAAATGGGAGATGAGGTTATGCCGAAACGTCGTCATTTCAACATCGGTGCTTTTAAGAACCATGGAGGAGAATCTACGCGAGGCCAAGCCCGGAAGAACATCAACTTCATATCCAGCACTCGCGGAAACCTGAAAATTAACATATATATATATATATATATATATATATATATATATATATATATATATATATATATATATATATATATATATATATATAATTCTAATCTCAGCACCGAAAAGTTCTGGCCCCAACGGCAAATATTTATAATAAACGTTTTGCCATTTTTTCAATGTTTAGCTTTACATAGCAAGCACCTTTTCACAACCTTTTTGAATAACAATTTGCGTACTGAGAGGTTCTACCTTGTCCATGTCCTATATAAAATATATATTCACGATATTCCTATAGTAACTCTACCTGGAGTCTTCTAGTGTACATCACAATGCAGACTGCAACTAAGCTCAACGTTAGAGAATCTCCGAAAATCCCACCAAAACCCAATTAGTACTATTTCGAGACCAGGTTTGCTTTTCGCCAACTGCAAATCTTTCAAAAGAGCAGTCCCAATTTCCCGACTAAAACACTAAAACACTGGCTAAAAAACGCTTAAACCTACAAGACCCACTAATTTACTGTTAAGATCATCTTTACATATTTAATTACCCTCCCGATGTTTGGAGAACATCGATAAATGCCGTAACCACGCCGATTTGTTGTGCAACCCTTTCCGATGTATCAGAGGTTGCCACCATAAAACTTTAAAACACATGTGCAAGGCTTACACTCGCCCTTTCATGTACTACCGCTCTTCATTGTACGTAGTCCTAGGTAAAAGAAATCTTTTCTCTGTAGCTTCCTGTGGATGAAACATGCTGCCTGAACACGTCGTCTATACCACAGACAACTGAGCAGACTCACAATACAATAACCCAACAACAACAGAAAAACCACATTCGCTTCTAAACTACATTCGTGAAGTTCTTTTAAAATATTGCTACGCTCACCTAAAAAAAATCAGGTTGGTAACAGTATCGACCACTGAACTTTGAAATGTAAAGAGTTATTCCAAGTACAGCTCACCGATAATACATAAAACTCACGCGTATTTGGCACAAACAGTAAGAACCAGTAAAATAACACCTTTTATGGCAATAACCATACATTTATAATTATATGCATAAATATGATACACCAAACACCATCCAGGGTGAAGAATAGTGGCACCCCTGAACAACCACTAGTGGTAAGTAAGCAAAGGTAAAATACTAAGAGAAGCTAGGCACACTAAGTTAATATTGTTTAACACATGGTGGAACCTCTAGTTTCGTCTATAGAGAGGAATATTAACATTTCCTGATTCATTTGAATGATTACGCAAATTTTTTCTTAAGCATCTTTAGAACATTTTTTTTTAAATACAATACAACACCATACTTTTAATATCGGTTTGCAATAATCCTGAAAATCCAAATTTTCCTATTCTTATAAATGAATCTTCCTATCAATATTTATTTCCTATTTTCTTTCACGACTGTTCTATCATTATTATTCCCACTCCATCCCATTTACCTATAAATATCTGATCCCATAGTATCCATTCAGTTACATTCTGCTTCATCCAGACATACACATTGATATGTGTAAATTTGGTTTATAAATTTATGGTCTTTAGTTACGACTCATCCTATATGTTATTGGAAATTGGCAACATTGCCAATAAAAATTCGTTCTTAATAGGAAATTTTTCAAACATGTGACCGTTTTAAAATTCGAGTATTGGTAGAAATTAATCTTCTTTCTTATTTTTTGTTTTCTGGTACCTTCATAGAAGAAGGAAAAACGCCATTTTGGCAAAGAAATTCAATGCGTAGTTAGAAGCAAATGGGAAATTTGGAAAAGGTGTCCTTAAAAATTTGATTGAACTTATCAAGTAAAATTTTAACACAGCCTGTTGCTGGATTTAATCTTTTCCATATAAATAAATCCTTTTGGGATTTCGAATTTTAGTTCGTCTTTAATTTTTTTGTTTCTACTACACCTTAGCTTCGGTCAAGAGGTAAGCTATTCACTTTCTTTTCTTATCTACTAGGCAAATATTTCTATGTTACGTGCACAAAGGGATATTCGTAGAAATTGTGGCTAAAGTGCTGTAACATAGATAAAGGAATTAGACGGAAGCTCAGTCGGTCTGTGAAGCACTTGGATGCATGGGCGTTTTGGCAGGAGAGAAGATATACATAAAATTTGAAACGGGCACCACTTGATTTAATTTTATATCGCCCCTCTATCAAGAAAAGGGCTACGGCCACACAGGACAAAAGAGACAACTAAAATAAAATGGTGAACTAAGTCCACACTGACAAAGGACTGGCTAGGAAGTTGATCGGAGATCACAGGATTAACGAAACAACTGACGATCGATTAACACCACTTATTTAATACACCCACTGTAAAATAGCATAAATTTAAAAAGGAAAAACGCCATTTTGGCAAAGAAATTCAATGCGTAGTTAGAAGCAAATAGAAAATTTTTGTTACTTTTCACTGATTACAATTTAATAGTTGTTTAGTACAACACTTTAATTTTTGGTTTGTAAATATATGCTTACTAATGAATGTGTCAATCTGTGTTGCACATTTCGTAAATTCTTGCACTGTAATTGCCAAATCTGTAATGAACTTAGCCTTTCGGAATTTTCTAAATGCTTCATGCTTACTTTGTCTGTAATGCTCATATTAACTATATTAATTTTTCTTACATAAGGTAAACAACAGGGTAGACATCTAGTGATAATTTTCGCTTTATATTTGGGGTTTATTCGCGTCCGGTTGATTGGAAACTGATAGATTAGTCCGACGGAGAGCTCTTCGTGGAAAGATCGGTGTACAAGTATTCAATTTCGGATAATTATATACATGTTTGGGTATTCTTTTTCTTTAGGGTCAACGCTAGATTAGTTTTTTTCTAGATTTGGTTGAAAGGTAAGTTGATTACTGGTGGTTTATTTTGTAGATATATTGGATCTGATGTATATTCATTGATGTATTGGGAATATTTCCTGAAAGAATTGTATTTATGTCTGCGAGTTGGCGCTCCAAAATTTTTTTTTTATGTTAGATACTTATGAACATTTAATTATTATTAAAAAAATTTATGCTATTTTACAGTGGGTATATTAAATAGGTGGTGTTAAACGATCGTAAGTTGTTTCGTTAAGCCTGTGATCTGCGATCAACTTCCTAGCCAGTCCTTTGTCAGTGTGGACTTACTTCACCATTTTATTTTAGTTGTCTCTTTTGTCCTGAGTGACCGTAGGCCTTTTCTTGATAGAGGGGCGATATAAAATTAAATCAAGTGGTGCCCTTTTTACATTTTATGTATATCTTTTCTCCTGCCAAAACGCCCAAGTGCTTAACAGACCGACTGAGCTTCCGGAAAATTCCTTTATCTATGTTACAGCACTTTAGCCACAATTTCTACGAATATCCCTTTGTGCACGTAACATAGAAAATTGGCACCCGAACGTGGCACGATTTGTTTTAGCGAATATTCTTTATGTGTACCAGTACACATACTTTTAATCAGTACCTTATACTTTAAGATTTTTGTCCTTATACTTTAAGATTTTTGTATCCTTTACTCCTTTTTCTCTACGATAGTTATAGTTTAACACAACTTAGTTTGGAATCTATTTGATCAATTTTATAGCAGTAGCTCTAATTGGTATTTACTTTAATAAATTTAGACTCACGTTCATATAAGTTAGACTTTAACATGGCTATTATTTGGAAAATAGATGTTAACCGATTACTAAAAGCTGAACTTCAATACGAGTTACCTTCAAGGGGGTTTTTATGCGACGTTTCTGTAGAACAGTTACGTAAATCAGTTCGTAGTGCATTAGTACTAGACGGGGATCAAACCCTTTCGACTTTAGATTATACTATTGCGTGTGATGTTGATCTATCGGCTATACGAAAAGCTAATGAAGAGCTTTCTACTATTCTAACCTCTTTTTCAGGTGACATTTCTACACCGGTTGCTAAACGTTTGATTGCACTTTGGGTACATACTCATCGTCGTTGTACTCTGACGAAAGTGGATACTCCGGATGAAGGGACTGCAAAAAATGAAATTCTTCTCTCACTTCAAAATTATCGCGCTGAAGTAGAGGCTCTGTATCGCAGGTGGAAACATCCTGCCACGGTTAGTTTCACACAAGTACCTTCTTCTAGTCCTAAGGTTACACCAATTAGTAGTGCGGAAAGTGAACCTGATCTTCTTTCTTCTGATTCGGATGACTTGGATGCGCTACCTATTCCAGGCGTTAATCCGTCTACACCAGTAGCTTCGCGGAAATACTATGCGGTTGCAAAATTAAGCTTAAGATTTTCTGGGGACACTTCTTCGTCACTTCTTGAATTTTTGACACGGGTGGAAGAACTCGCTTCTGCTAGGGGACTTACTAATTCATACCTTTACGCTGCTTGTCTAGAACTTTTGACTGGCAAGGCATTATTACTATACAGGGCACATAAGGAATCCTTAACCTCTTGGGAAGATGTGGTAGCACTTTTAAAATCAGAATTTATTCCAAGTAATTATGATGAACGACTGTTGGAAGAAATTAAAGCTCGTAGTATGGGTCCTTCAAAATCGATTGGCATATATGTAGCTACTATGCAGAGTTTATTTCAACGATTACTTCTACCTCATTCTCCGGAACGACAACTTGAGATTGTCCGACGTAATACTTCTCCGTTCTATCAAACTTCTTTAGCTTTAACAGATATAGCTTCTTTGGCACAACTTATCACTTTGGGCAAAAGCTCGAACATAATAAATATTCTATTGAAACATTTAGACCTCCTTCTCGTCGTACTTCCAAATTATTAGAACCTAATTTAGCATATGTAGATTCTGCTAGTGATGCATCAACTTCGTCTAATATTCGTAAACGTACTCCTTACGTTGTTCATACCTTATCTACTCCTTCACCTTCTAATTTACGTTGCTGGAATTGTCAAAAACGAGGACATACTTCTCCTAAATGTTCAGAACCACAGAATAAGCATTGTTATGGTTGCGGTAAACCAGGGGTTACCAGACCAAATTGTCCTAAATGTAATTCTCGTCAGGGAAACTAATATTAGAGGCTTCTGACCGAGTAGAAGACTCTATTCTACCTACAATCTCGGATACTACTTTTTCGGGTCTTACTGACCAACAACGTTTTCTTCTTGACTTTATATTCTCTAGTGTTCGTAACGACGAACGATCTTACCTTAATGTCTCAATTATTGGACAAATGTTTAAAGGTCTTCTGGATAGTGGATCCTCACGAACCATACTTGGCATGGATGGATGGAATTCTTTACGACGTTTATATATTTCACTTTTGACAGACAAATCTCATTTATTTTGTTCAGTAGCTAATGGTGGCAAATGTCAGATTCTTGGTCATGTTCCTCTTCCGATCACGGTGGAAGATAAAACTGTAGTTATTGATGTGTTAGTAGTACCAGAAGTTTCTCAACCACTTATTTTGGGTATAGATTTTTGGAGGGCGATTGATTTCGTCCCAGATTTCCGAGAGGGTCATTGGTCTTTTGGACCTACTCCATTACTTGACGCTATAAATACCGAACATTTAAATTCTTTCTCCGAATTATCTTCTTTTGAACAAAACTCACTACAAAATCTTCTAGATACAGCTTTTCCTTTGGCCTCTGATACATTTGGCTGCACTTCTCTGATAGAGCACAAAATTATTACAGACGCAGAACCTATTAAGCAAAGATATTATCCGTTATCTCCTACTTTGCAGATTATCGTAGATAAAGAGCTTGATGATATGTTGGCTATGGGTGTTGTAGAACCTTCAAATAGTCCATGGTCTAGTCCAGTAGTGATGGTACGAAAAAGAGACAACTCCTACAGATTTTGTATCGATTTTCGCAAAGTGACACAAAAGGATGCTTATCCTTTGCCTTATATTACTTCGATTTTGGATCGGTTGCGTGATGCTCGCTTCTTATCCAGTTTGGATATTCGTTCTGCTTATTGGCAAATACCTCTTTCTCAAAATTCTAAACCGCTCACTGCTTTCACTGTACCTCATAGAGGCTTATTTCAATTCACTAGAATGCCTTTCGGATTACATAATTCTCCTGCTACTTTTCAAAGACTAATTGATCGTGTTCTCGGTGCTGATCTCAAACCATATTGTTTCGCTTACCTGGATGATATTGTCATTGCTACTCCTACTTTCGAGAAACATTAAGAGGTGCTGACGCTAATTTTCAATCGTTTACGGGAACCAGGGTTAAGTATAAGACGCGACAAATGCCAATTTTGTCGTCCCGAATTAAAATATCTCGGTTATGTGGTCAACAAAGATGGCTTACTGGTTGATCCAGATAAGGTCGCTGCAATTACTTCTATACCTGTTCCTCCGTAACTGAAATTCGTAGATTACTCGGAATGTGTAGTGGGTATCGACGTTTTGTTCCAAATTTTGCTACGCTTACTGCTCCTTTAAGTGCTCTTACTCATAAAAACACTCCTTTCGTTTGGTCAAATCAATGTCAAGATTCTTTTAACGCTTTAAAAAAATGTCTCGTATCTGCTCCTATTCTTTCGTGTCCTGATTTTTCTTGTCCTCTTACTATACAAACAGATGCTTCAGATTTTGGCTTAGGTGCCGTTTTAAGTCAGACTACTACTGCTGGTGAACAAGTCATTAGCTACATCAGTCGCTCCTTAACTAAAACGGAACGTCATTACTCAACGACAGAGAAAGAATGTTTAGCGGTCTTATGGGCCATTGAAAAATTTCGTCCTTATGTCGAGGCTGCACACTTTTCGGTAATTACTGATCATCATTCTTTAGTATGGCTAAATAAACATCAAAATCCTTCGGGGAGATTAGCTCGTTGGGCTATTAGGCTTCAACAATACGACTTCGACATCATACATCGAAAAGGTAAAGAACATGTTGTACCTGATGCTCTTTCTCGGTTTGTACCAAAACTTGATACTCTCGTCACTGAACCAACTACTTCACGTATCTCACTACCTATTACTGATCAATGGTATATTTCTATGCGCGAACGTGTAAATTCTTCTCCAAAGAAATTTCCTTTCTGGTTCGTTAAAAATGAATTGCTCTTCAAGCGTACTAAAGCTACTTCAACTTCTGATGACTTAGGTGGCTGGAAAATGGTTGTTCCAAAGAACTAACGCTCAGAAATTCTTCGTGAATTACATGACTCTCCTACTGCAGGACATTGTGGGGTAACTAAAACTGTAGCTCGTATCTCACTTCATTATTATTGGCCAGCCTTACGGGCCGACGTCTCGCGTTACATTCGACGCTGCAATATCTGTGCTGCTCATAAGGTGGAACAACAAACACCGCCAGGATTCTTTGCTCCTGCTATTGTGCCTACCAGGCCATGGCAAGTACTTTGCGCACATCTCGTGGGACCTCTGCCACGATCCTCAAAAGTTCATTGATTTATACTTGTGGTAGCAGATTATTTTACTAAATTTCCATGCTTCTTTCCTTTACGTACTGCAACAGTTACTATGGTTACTCGAATTCTGGAAGAACAAATCTTTTTAATGTTTGGTACTCCACAATACATAATCACTGATAATGGGGTACAATTTCGCAGCAAGGAATTTACAAGCCTGTGTTCTCGCTATCGTACAAATATTCTATATACTTCAAAATATCACCCTAGATCGAATCCGGCTGAACGAATTAACAGAGTTCTAAAAACAATGCTCTCTTCTTATATTAGCTCTAATCAGCGTACCTGGGATGTAAATTTACCCAAGATCGGATGCGCTATTCGCTCAGCTAAACATGAAATTACTGGTTACTCTCCATATTTTGCTTTCTGTGGACGCGAACACATACTGTATGGTGATCTTTTTCCTGAACCTCTTGACTCTGACTCTCCTATCCTGAACCCTAGTGAAAATACTCCTCTGATACGATCCGACCAGTTCTACAACTCACTTCGCTTGGACATTCTTAAACGTATGAAACGTTCTACTAAACGAGTCCAACAGCGGTGTAACTTTCGTCGCCGTCACGTTCGTTATAAAATAGGCGATCTGGTTTGGAAAAGAAATTTCGTTCTCTCCGATGCGTCTCGGTATTTTAATGCCAAGGTCGCACCGAAATGCGTGGGTCCGTGCCGTATAGCACGAGTAGTTTCTCCTTGAACTTATGCGTTAGACAATGCAACGGGGAAGTCTTTGGGCGTCTATTACGCGAAAGACCTTATACCGCACGCACCTGTGCTCTCTGCGCCTTCTACTACGTCATCGGACGGGGATGCTTTCTCTATTGCTACTGTAGGTTCGAGGAAAAAAAGTACTCTGTTAGGGAGTCTTAAACGCCGCAAGCGGCACAAGTAGTCTCTGTACTATTTCTTTCGGGTGGTTGGTTGGGTTTTCTTCGTAGGGGTGGCTATTTAGGTTTACACTCACCTCTGTCCTTTTTCTATTCTTCGAGTGTATCCCTCCTCGAACATCAGAGCCCTTCACTTCCTTCTTTTATTTCTTTCGAGTGGGTTTCTTAGCACGTCTGTCTCTGTGTGCTAGGGTTGGGATTGGAATTTGGGTTGGGTTGAGGGTTTTTAGGTTGACGACCCTATAGTTCTGCCGAGGGTTGGGATTGCTTTGTAAGGGGTTCGAAATCCTGGGTGGGGTTTTTGATTTTGCTAGGGGGGATTTGGTACGTGTAAATTTGGTTTATAAATTTATGGTCTTTAGTTACGACTCATCCTATATGTTATTGGAAAATGGCAACATTTCCAATAAAAATTCGTTCTTAATAGGACATTTTTCAAACGTGACCGTTTTAAAATTCGAGTATTGGTAGAAATTAATCTTCTTTCTTTTTTTTGTTTTCTGGTACCTTCATAGAAGAAGGAAAAACGCCATTTTGGCAAAGAAATTCAATGCGTAGTTAGAAGCAGATGGAAAATTTGGAAAAGGTGTCCTTAAAAATTTGATTGAACTTTTCAAGTAAAATTTTAACACAGTCTGTTGCTGGATTTAATCTTTTCCATATAAATAAATCGTTTTGGGATTTCGAATTTTAGTTCGGCTTTAATTTTTTTGTTTCTACTACACCTTAGCTTCGGTCAAGAGGTAAGCTATTCACTTTCTTTTCTTATTTACTAGACATAACTTTGAAATGCATGTGTACATGTTTTGAAATTTTAATACAGCATAAAGATCATATTTTATAAAAATTTGGGTATTGATTTAAATTCTAACACAGTTGCCTTATATAGGTTTTTCTTTGGTCCTTTACACATTTACTCAAGATTAACATCTTTCGTGCTTCCATAACAGATAGTTAAACCGTTTCTGACAGCACAATTGGATACCATTCTTCCGAGGGGTGAAATATTAGTTATGGGTCTTCGAACCTGAATGGAAACAGTTTAAGATTACTCCTTCTCCTAGTATCTTCCGCATTAACTGAAGAAATAGACGTTACACCTACGACTAGTTTCGGATAAGTATTATTGTTATACGCATACACAATTTTACCTACGGTGAGTGACTTTTGTTAGCATTTCTACATAACGAGGCTCTCGTTATCTGTACATTCCTGAAATTCTTATAACAATTACGTTACTGTGCTTGCTACATTGTATTAGTGTGTCTCCGCAATTATCCGATCCGTAAAATTAATGCTTATGCTTTACTGTTAAAAATTTCCTTAGTAATCGAGAGTAATATTAGCCATTTGTACCTGTAAAAGATAATTTGGGTTATTTCATAGTTTCGCTTCTACTTACCTTTAACTTTGCAATAGAATTTGTATTTTAGCTATCAATTTCTAACTTTTCTTATGTACTAGCTTTATTTTGATATCAAACCGTTAGAACTATCTGTGTATACTGTACAAGCAATCAGCTGTTTAGCTGACGGAACGCTACTATTGAGTCGAAATGTACAAGGTATCTCATAAATTATGCTAACTGCTGGGGTTGTATAAAAAGTTATTTATTTCAATTACTGTGTAAATTAAATTGTATATTTATTTCTGATCATTGGGGTTGGAAAATTTTTGTTACTTTTCACTGATTACAATTTAGTAGTTGTTTAGTACAACACTTACATTTTTGGTTTGTAAACATATGCTTACTAATGAATGTGTCAATCTGTGTTGCGCATTTCTTAAATTCTTGTACTGTAATTGCCAAATCTGTAATGAACTTAGCCTTTCGGAATTTTCTAAACGCTTCATGCTTACTTTGTCTGTAATGCTCATCTAGTAGACATCTAGTGATAATTTTCGCTTTATATTTGGGGTTTATTTGCGTCCGGTTGGTTGGAAACTGATAGATTAGTCCGACGGAGAGCTCTTCGTGGAATATCGGTGTATAAGTATTCAATTTCGGATAATTATATACATGTTTGGGTATTCTTTTTCTTTAGGGTCAACGCTAGATGCCGGACCGTATTGTGTCTGCTTATGTAAATTTTAAGTATAATTCATAGCTTTTTTCTAGCTTTGGTTAAAAGGTAAGTTGATTACTGGTGGTTTATTTTGTAGATATATTGTGTCTGATGTATATTGATTGATGTATTGGGAATATTTCCTGAAAGAATTGTATTTATGTCTGCGAGTTGGCGCTCCATAATTTTTGATGTTAGATACTTATGAACATTTATTTATTATTATAAAAATTTATGCTATTTTACAGTGGGCATATTAAATAAGTGGTGTTAAACGATCGTCAGTTGTTTCGTTAATCCTGTGATCTCCGATCAACTTCCTAGCCAGTCCTTTGTCAGTGTGGACTTAGTTCACCATTTTATTTTAGTTGTCTCTTTTGTCCTGTGTGGCCGTAGCCCTTTTTTTGATAGAGGGGCGATATAAAATTAAATCAAGTGGTGCCCTTTTTAAATTTTATGTATATCTTCTCTCCTGCCAAAACGCCCATGCATCCAAGTGCTTAACAGACCGACTGAGCTTCCGGCTAATTCCTTTATCTATGTTACAGCACTTTAGCCCCAATTTCTACGAATATCCCTTTGTGCACGTAACAACATTCCGATCCATTACATACATTCAGATTCATTCCAGGCATTCATTCATTCATTCTCCCTCATACCCGACACTTGATTCCTTCAACACCTACCTGGGGTACCTATAGTATCTGTAGTAATATCCTGTCCCGCAACCAGACGATCCTGACCAGCAACTAGTATCCAGACCTGTACCCGATAAAATACTACTAGCCTGACCAGAATACTGTCCAGTACCTGCCTCTGTATTTTTATCCTGACCAGTATTCCCAGACCAATATCCTAGCCCGTATTATCAGCAACCCCCCAACCAGACATATCTATACATATCCCCTAAATGCATCCCCTATTATTCGTAGTCCCGCAGCGCCGAGAAAGGTACCTAAACGTGCCAAGCTTATGAGGTACGTAGTTTGTCGGAGGTACTGCCCCGTAGAGCTAAATATTTCAACGCCGATAACCACCTTCTTCCATATAAGATCCTTGCACAAAATAGAAAATTTACATCATTTATGCTATATTGTTGATGGTCAATCGTCCCGAAAAGAGCACTAAACGATAAGTTAGGAGAAGTAAGTAATTAGATGGAGGTCAGGCTCAGAATTATTTGATACTCCTACTACAGACATACCTACCCTAACGACATTAACCCTGTAAACATTACAGTTCCTCACGTAACCGTCTAAATGTAATGTCAATATGTATACAAATGTCCTATTACCAGCATTCCACACAGCCGCACTAATTACCGGTTCAGTGAGAAACAACCCCAGCCTATATATATATATATATATATATATATATATATATATATATATATATATATATATATATATAAGGAAACCTGACCTGTAGATAAATATTCTGTTTCCAGTTATGATGTTATTCATAAGTAATATAATAATAATTATTTCCTGTTAATATTTCCTGACCGTAGTTCCATTCATTTAATGGAAACAAACATAAATCCCCGACAGCTGTGTATTACCAGCACGCTAACTTTCATACTTAATTACAAATGTAAATACCACACTCACCTGTAAATAGTCCCTTTGTAAGCCTGGCTCCAGATTACCCACATTTAATTGCACCAATATTCACCAGTTAATAATTATTAACAGTTTTAGTAATGAAATTTATACCCATTATTAATACAGCTGTTTAATGATATATGTTACAGTAATAATAAAATACTTATCTTTTTTGGGATTTTTTAATGGTGTACTTTAAATTATACAATCTAAACGTTTCGATAACACTTACAGTTATCTTCGTCGGTAGTAATGTTTGTTAAAAATTGTTAAAGATGTAGTAAACAATTTTGTCAAATTTTTAAAATTTGACAAAATTGTTTAATTTTTCAATTTTTCAAATTTGACAAAATTGTTTACTACATCTTTAACAATTTTTAACAAACATTACTACTGACAAAGATAACTGTAAGTGTTGTTATCGAAACATTTAGATTGTATAATTTAAAGTACACCATTAAAAAATCCCAAAAAAGATAAGTATTTTATTATGAGTGTTAATGGTGAAAGTTTACATTTTCATATGTTACAGTAATGTCTGTAGAGGGCGATCATAATTCATATAACTCACCAGTCAGCGGCGCCCCATAATATTTTAACCCAGGGACCACCAGAACCAATTTTTAGTTACTAATTTATTGATTTTAATTCAATATTTAATTACGTTTGTTTATTTTGTTATTTCCTTTTTAGAATTTGTTTTATTTCATATTAGTATTACCGAATGAAGTTGTTATAACCCGTTGAGACTCGTTCTTCAGTTATTCACAAAGTAGTAACATTCTTTAACCTCGACCGGAAAGACAAGGAATAAATATGACAATGGGTTTAACTGAGTAACTAACATAAAGATAAAATTAACTTGGATATGATATAAAACATTTATGTCGCATATTGTTCTACAGAATAACACAATTAAAAAAAGTTTATAATTATCCATTTAAATCAAATAAATTTTTAAACGTTTGAACCTCTCATTAGGTACTAAATACAACTTTGTGTTTAAATAAGATAGATTAACTATAAAAACGGAAGCTTTGTAACAAAAAGTAAAAACAACCAATGATGTAGAAACGTTATACTGCAATATAAGTACAACAAACAACAACATCGAGAGCAATATGGATCATTGTGATACAAGGATTATATATTCCGATGGTATTACTGCAAAAACCAATCAGAATTATGCGACTCAATGCACAACCGTTTCACTGCAATTAGTGCAACACGTGCATTAAGCGAATGCATTTTAATATGCTCTAATCTCTGAATTGAGATATTACTTGGGATATTAATTACAATTTTGTTTACGCAGTGTCACTTTTACTCAATTACAATACCAAATGTAAATTCATTATTTTGTATTTTTTCATTAGTTCACTGTTTACAAAGAAGTTACGTGTCCATTAATCTTCACTGACTATATTAATAAAATATACATAAATAATTTAAATAGTTTACAAAAGGTAGGTAAACAATATGTATTTTCCATTAACGGGATTATAAACTAAATAGTATAATTTCACCAAAAGTAGTTGTCAAAAACTTAATTTTCTATTCACAGAGAAAAAAATCATGTTATTGACACAACTATTTTACAAATTAGGAACATTTTACGAAAATGTATAACTTTAAATATATTTTTTGTGCCTTCGTTCTGTAATAGGGTATATGCAGACCGCAAATTCGTCCAGAAGTTATGCGTTTTACGGCCTAGGCTGGGAAAAGTAATACTAAATTACAGTTGGTATTCGTAGTGACAGAGCTGATGGAATATTCGACATAATCGGCATTTGACGTGACACAAAGCCTAATCGCGTTACCATGAACGTGTATGCATCCGTTATTATTTCCGTACTAGTTCCTTATAAACTACAAATTACATCTATAAATTATTATAAAGTCAACAAATTGGTAATGTACCAACAAAATTCGAGTAATGAATAATTTTGCAACTGGGTTTTTTAGGTTATATTTTCAAACAGTTACTGTCATAGAATGTAAAATACCAGGAAGGAGTTGTCAATTACATGTGCGTCCGGAATGGTAGTTGCATGTGGCGTATCGTTTCATTTTTGTGCTTGCTTATACGAAATTTTGTTTAAATCATCTGGATCAATTTCTTTTATACCACGCTGCCTTAAAATTATAAGGTATGTTACAAAATGTCTTAATGTAACGTATAATCTTAAAATTTTAAGGCAACGACTAATGGTTAGATTAAATATAAAATTATTCACAATCCACGTTCTAAATGATTGGAGTGTTGATTTTATATAGATTTTTTAGAAAAAATTTCATTTTTATTAAGTAATACTTGTTCAAAATAATAAATAATAAGCTACGATATAACTAGTCATGCATTTATTCAAAAAAATATTTACACTTCCTGATACAATAAAGTTAGAAATATAAATTATGACATTTTTAAAGTTAAATCTTGCAGAACAATGATCGTTACGCCTATGAATTAATACCATAACCTAAATTGAATCTTGAAGTTTATAATAAAATATTTCGAATAAAGCTAATATTACTTTCGGTAATTACTAATTAATACCGAAATAAGTAAATTATTAGTATCTACTTACACATGAAATGTAACATTTGTTGATTTACTCTTCAAAGTCTGAGAAGAGCCAGAAGATGCACAACTAACCATTATAATTGATTTTTGTCCGTTATTAGAAAAACTTCATTATTACCAGTAATTATTATACGGGATACTTTAAAACAGTTCAAAATATTCAAAACACTTTTACAAACACCACTTTCTTCGATCAAACCACCAAGAATGAGTCATATTTGGGTGTTCAATATAGTTACTTCCGTCGCAATTTTTAAATACGGTATGTAGCTCAACGTTCCTTCCTGGTATTTTATATTCTATGGTTACTCTTAGTTGTCAGTATTGCCAGCTTAACTTCAACAGGTATGAAATATTAAAAAGTACAATTGTTGACGTCAGCACAAAAAATCTTGTGTATCACTTTGCCATAAAATGGTTTACGAGTACTCATAAACTAGCTCGTTCTCGCAAACACCATTTTCTGGTTTTGTAATACAAAACTATTTTGTAATTTGCTTCGATTTTGATTCTTTAATAGGTACATTAAGAAACGCGACGTCATCATCTCCGATGTCATTACAGCCATTCATTCACGGAATATTTTATGAATATTTTATGAAAACCGCAACGAGTGTATTATCCAAAACTGGCACAAGAACTTGACTTTCTTCAACGCCTAATACGTCTCTGATAATTTCTCTTCTTAACTTAGTTGATCCTAACCTTCTTTTGAAAACTGGCTCAATGAGACCAAAGATTAAATTATTTAAAAAAATGCCTTCTCTTCATCTTCTTATCTTGGTTAGTCAGAGAAAACAGCACTATAGCGCTATGATCTAACATTCCACAAAAAACTCTCATTGGCCATCGTCTTGTTAAGCGAGCAGTCGTGTAGGTATGACATAATTTGTCAAACGTGTCAGTTCCACCTTTTGTGTCGTTATGACCCAGTATAATTTCTGGCTTTCCTGTTTGTGAATCTATCGCATCTGATTAATGGCTTGTGGACATCAGAAAAACCACTAAAGGCGAGTTTCGAGACACCTGGACCTTTACCAATCAAAAACGAAGGCGGAATCTCCTTTTTATTGTTGCTAACTGTATCCAACATGGTGAGATTATACTGACTAAGCCTTGTGTTAAATAGCTGAACAGATGAGAACCAATTATCTACTGTTATATTTTTTCCCGTTCCATGGATGGTTTCCGTTAATTTTCGAACATAATATTAAGGCAATAGCTAGTCATTTTCGTTTGCTACTTTTCCGATATCTGGTATAGCATTCACCATATACCAAGTACGACCATCACTTACCATAACAAATTTATTGCCGTACTTATCGGGCTTGGAGGCCAGATAAATTCGAAACGGCCAGTTTTCTCTATAACCTATTAAGTGTTTATCATTGGTACAGTAATCGTGAGGTGTACATGTTTCACAGTTTTAAATAGAAAACTTTCAAATTTGTCGGCCTCCTTTCTTTCTACCTTGAAAGCCTCGTCGTCGAATCTCAAGCAGGAGGTTAAAAAGTCTTAACGATTCAGTGAAATTGTTGCTCTAAATGGCGATATGCAAATTTGTTTGACCATACTTCTCTAAGAGATGATTGTTCAATTTTTTTAACTCCGCATAAATATAGCAATCCAATATCTGTTTCTTTCTGGTAAGGTTTGTATGGGGTGACAACCAAATTTAATATTTCACCACTAAATAATAAATTCCACACCTCGAGGGAACTAGATATATTTTTTGCTGCACCTTTAGCACCTGGTAAATGGGCAACCAAATTACGTCTCTGATGTCTTCCGAGCTTTTCGGGTAGTTGTGAGCTTCACTTGTAACCACTTTTTCCTTTTAGGATTGGCAACCTCTTAGCTTTTGGAGATCTAGGTCTTTCTTCAGTTTCCACTTCAGCGCTTTGCTCACTTTCAGCATCAGATTCAGCTTTCACATAATCGGGATGCTCATCAGATTATTCCCCGCCAAATAGGTTATTGTCATTTTCCTCATCCTAAGGTTTTAAATAAGCTGTTCTAGGCCTTTTTCGCTCACGGATCTTTGCCACGAGCTGTAACCCATTTCTGTGCAAAAATGAAACACCCTGTCAATACAATATTATATACAACTTACAAATGTAAAACTGAGCACTACTTTAAGACGTACCGCAAAAAAGCGCAAAACCCAACAATACGGAAGTTGTTATACGGCCCATGCACTGGGGTGTAAGGAACTCGACCTATTCTTTTAATGTGTATAGACCGCTTACAGACTGACCTCGATCATCTGACGCGCGTGTGGTGCAGGGAACTAACTAAATTTACACCAGCGGTATTACTTCCAAACTTGGAGATAAGTAAATGTCGGCTTTACAAATATTTGCTCGGGTATATCATACCTCAGTGTGGCTACAGTTGGTTAATTACCTTAAAAAGTACATTTTCAAAACTACAATTATTGTGTACAGATAGGTATGGTTTTATAATTTTTTTTTGTATTTTTGCAAAAATAAGTTCACCGGAGACTATTATATTAGAATATCGAAGTTTTGTAAAAATTATTAAATTCATGTTAGATTTAGCAAATTATCCTGAACTTTGTATTCTTTGGCGCATAAGCAAAGAAATTTAACCAAGACCATCTAAAAGGTGCTCTGTAGGAATTTTTATTGGAGAATTCGATGTATCGATACACTGGAGGCGCGGCAGGTGTAAAAGAATTGGGGTATGAAGGAGTTTTCATTTAACACTAATGGGAGATGGTCAAAAATCCGATCACGTACCATTTTGAAGTGTCTATACAGTCTTCATTTAACATTTACGAGAAACGGTCCAAAATGTCGTCGCGTGCCTTTTTGAAGTGTCGTACAGTCTTCATTTTACATCGACGCGAAACGATCGAATTTTTAAATTTTACAGTCATTTTAATTATGTAGTTTGAAATTGAACAAAGTTTCAAATTTTAGAATTGAAAGTGATTTACCAGCAATCATTAAACATAAGGCTGTTTAAATTTAATTAAACAAAACGTGAATTAAGATGATGCAAAGTTAACTGAATATAACTGTAAGGTAAAAAGATTTGTTTAAAATATTTGTCAACATATCACAAATATATATTAATATGAATGTCGAACGTTTTAAGAAAATACATGTTGAATTGGGCCAGTAGTACGAAATAAATAGTGAAGTTCAGTTATACGTAATGCTTTCTTATACCTCTAAGAGAACACAGCTGTTTAATGGTTCGTGTAAGAAACAGTGGTGTGTCTGCATTACTGAAACAGAAACATATTGGTTTGTTAAGCAATCAATTAAAGTTCAAAGAGATTGAAACATTATCATACCACACCTACAATGGAATATATTACGAGTGTTTGTGCATATCACGGAGATACCTGATCAGTGTATTAATGTCAATTAAGTAAGAGACCTTATCTTTCTATATGTATAATATTGGAGTAAGTCAATGGTCGCGTGATGATAGTGGATTTAATTTTTGAAATTAATTTAAATTATTGATACAGTAAATTAATTGTGTCGGAACTCGACTATTGAATGTATATGTACATAGTTTATACATCTTGATTGCAGGGCCGATAGAATTTATACAAGAGATTTCAATGTATATGCCTATGACATCATACAATAAATTTGTCACAATGGTACATAATGTTTAATTTGAATTTGGTTAGTCATATCTGAGTTTAGTTAGAAAGAAGCACATGGACTAACTTAATACATAACATAGGCAGTTAAATTACAAAAATTATTTTATTTTTAAGTAATCAAAAGGTATATTTAACATTTAAATTTATCATTGTAAGTAAAGGAAGCCTTTGGCACACAAGTGGTACATTATTAACTCAGTTGATAAATAATTCGAATCTAAATTAATATTAGGACTAAATGTCAAAGATAAGTTTAATTAAACTAACCAAGTTGAAATTTTCAGGTGACTTTAGATTAACAGGTAGATTTTAGTAACCTTATGATATTAAGATATGGGACGTTTAGAAATAAATTGTATACTGATTTGATTTACAGTTAACATTTTATTGATGCACTGAATCTTCCATAATAGTATTAAATCGTATCTTTGTGTAGAGATGATGATTGAAAGTATATTTAAAGTGATATTGAGATAGCTCGATTCACAATTTTAATAAAGGCACTAGAATTGGGCAGGATTAACTTCTATTAGAAATTGCACATAGATCGTGTCAATAACTGGTATTGGAAATGAGTTTTAAGCATTATAGAAGAAAAAGTAGTGTTATTTATATTGTTCTTTATTATAATTTAAACAAATTATGCTGAGTGTAAATTATAATTACATTACAACGATCTATAAAGTAGCTAACCTGGGTAAATAATAATTTTTTTAGCTTATTCACTATATCATACATTTATCAACGTTGCGATGCAGAATTAAGCGCTTAATTAATTAATTAAGTCTTTTAAATGAATAATTACAATTTGTCTCCCAACGTGTCGGCATAGATTCGCCGTTGCATTACAAATCAACGTACAGGGTTTCTTTCATTACGGTTTAACGCCTAACCCATGTTGCTTTTTTCATTACAAATTGATAATTTTTCGAATTCCTGTTAAAACTCGCGTTGTGTAAATAAAGGGAACGTGTGTCTGATCTAATAGAAATAGTTAACGTTAGTTTTTTGTATTTATATTAGATAATTTGCAGACTATTACATCCACCGTATAATCACCAATCCCAGGACTATGTCAAAGGTTTTAGACCAAGAGGAGCAGCATTTTTCCAGAAACATATTTAATTTTGTTGTTCATTGTCTTATAAACTATTTTATTTATTATACTGTTACGCGGAAGAATAGAGAGGAAAGGTGTAGGGCGAGATTGGAGGAAGTAGCAGGGATAGCGAAGCAGTGCGAGGGGCAAGTATTCTGACGCGGGCGCTCTTGGCGTGTGATACGAAGGCGGAGTCGGTTTGTTACATAGTGGCCATTCTTATCTTTCAGAGTGATATTGTACATACATATTTATGGCGAATTACATAATTTTAATTGTTTTAACATATCAGAAGTGGGATTGACGCACCTTTCTGTGTGAGATAATAGAGTCGTGCGTACCGGCGAAAAACAGGTGTCATCCGGCGTTACCTTTGGTGAAAGTTCCCAATCCTCTGTGCGTGAAAATTTAAAAGGCGGAAGAAGCTTTCTAAAAGGCTAGTTGGCAGGTATTTCGAGTAGGTGAAATATACCGTCAGTACTCAATTTATAGTTAAATTGATAAATAAAGTACGCATTTAAGAACCAGTTTAGCGGGTTTGTATAAGTTGATATTTATATATCAGGTGTCAAAATAATAAAGCGGAAATACCAAGGAAGACATTGACTGCGAATTGCAATTGAATTAATAATCACTTTATAGAGACGTAATTAATAAATTGATTTAATAGTTAAAATCACAAACAATGATACGTAATAATCAGAAGGCGTTATCTAGTTACATTCAGGTGAAAATTGCACAATTACAATTAGAATTAAAAGGACGATTTTACTTGCTGTTACTTTAATTGTATTTATGTAATTACTATTATACAGGGACGTGACCAAAAATAAACTAGCGGAGGTTCTATTTGTTTTTGTTTGGTGAATACTTATGCAATTGCAAATTTGGAAGGGCGTTACAAATTGAATGTGATCATTATTATACAGAGGCGGTTCTATTTGTTTTTGTTTGGTGAAAATTTATACGTTTGCAAATTTGTAAGAGCGTTGCAAATCGGATGTAATGATTACAATACCGGGGCGTTATTATTATTATCATTATTATTCTTATTATTATTATTACTAAAAAATCAGGGATAGGATTAAAAATGCAACTCTAACCATTGACTTCAGGTGCAATTTATGTACATATCGATTTACAATGGCGTTGTAGTTATTTACCAAGGATTTTGGTACAGGGGAGTAGACAAATAAGTGTAAATAAGCTTTTGAGGCGATTTTAATTATTGTAGATACAACTTATCGTAGGTACTTATTGACTTATAAAGGCGTGATAGTTGGTTTGAGTCCATTTTAGGACAGGGGTGTACTGACAATCGTGAATAAAATTAAGGGGCGATCCTATTTGTTGTGTCGGATGTAAGTTACATAATAAGTGAATCGTAAAGGCGTTATCAGCTGATAGGGATTACCATAGTACATGGGCGTGGCTGATGATCATAAATAAAATTTAAGAGCGGTTTTTAAACATCATTGAGGCGGTATTAATTGGTGCAGTTACAGTAATACATAGGCGTGGTCAAGGCACGGCGTTTACGCGACTTATATTACGGGTTAATTATTAGGTCAGATTTACACCGTTGGGCTTAACGCATACTTGTCAATTTATTGACAATGGAGACGGACGATCGTCTAACACGTTCTCTAAAAAAGGATGGCGACGGGCGTCTAGCGGCAAAGGTGCGACACCTGATGGCGACAGGGTTCGCTGACAAGATGTTGCGGGCGTTCGAGACACGTGCGTCTCTGGTCCTGGGAGACCTAGTACTTGCTCCAAACCACAGTCCGCCGGCGGCGGTAGGGCCATCGAGGCAGGAAAGGGGAGTTGAGTACCTCTCTCAAATGCGGCATGCCATTTCATAGAGCTATTTCACCCATACGGCGAGGAGTTGTCCATTCATAGATGGATCACTGGACTGGATATGCTCGGGCAAATGCATGATTGGTCTGGGAAAGAGAAAGTGATAGCGAGCCAAGCGCAAATGGATGGCGCGGCGAAGAGGTGGTTGTACCGCCTCGATCGAATCAACTAGGAGTGGGGGAGTAGCATAGTGCCTTAAAGGGGGCTTTTCCTTTGCGTAACAATTTCGGAGCCATGATGGAGGAGTTGGCACTTAGGCGCAAGCGGTCCAATGAGACAGAGTATTACCAAGACAAGATGGCGTTGTGTGCTCGAGTCGGTATCACAGGCGAACATGTGCTCCCTTACATCGTACATGGATTGGCAGAGACGCACACGCGGAGAAATGCGCTACACCCGAGGCGTTATATAACGATTTGCTGGCGGGACTGGAGGCGCACCAGGCGTAGGCACCGGTATCAAGGCCCTCAACCTCTGGGTTGGCCAGCCAGCGGGTGATCAGCGCCGTCAGGACATCCAAGAGACATCAGATACCACAGGCGGTGGTGAAGGTGCTAAATTTATGCTACTGTCACTAAATGACGATCGATTTCTCCAAGGACTGTCTCCTGGAGCGGAAGGAGAGATGACGGTGATGTGGCGCACACGGGCACATGTGGACGGCGTGTCCCCGGAAGATGGCAGCGGAAACCGGTGGCAACGTGAAGATAAGTCTACTTATCGAGCCTACTAACACGTTTCGTAAGATGGCATATGTGGCTGACTCCCAGGTCAGGGCATACATTGACTCGGGGAGTGAGCAAAGTATCATTTCACTGGCAACGGCGGTAGGCGTGGTGCTTAAAGGTTTTGTAGGCGGCCGAGCACTGGCGTTAGGCGAGGCGTTGTTTGTCGCCAAGATTGATGGAATACAGCTAGCCATCAGGGCGTTGATGATAGATGTAGACATGGGGCGTATAGAACTACTAATTGGGCAGGCGGCTCTCCAGATACCAGGAGTCATGCTGGTGGTAAGGGAGACTTACGTCGTAAGCGGAAGAGACCGAGCGATATGAAGTTTGTTGGCGACGGACTTTATATGTGCACTAAGAGCCTCATCGGGACGGTGGATGAGGTAATAAGCGGCTCTCCAGGCGGAAGACTTAGGCTGAACGAGAGGCGTCAATGCACCAGGGTTTAGAACTATATATTGAGTGCGTTCTACATCGCAGCGGATCGGCCAGAAATGGTGCTGGGGTCGAACTTCGAAGATACGTTCATCCAATGAGAAAGGGCACTCCTACTTCCGAGTGCGGAACTATTCATTGAAAGGTGACGACATATAGTTGCGGTGTTGCAAGCGGAATCTAACTCATGTATGCGAAGTGAAATCAGATTTACCACCGACATGTCAGTGCATTATAAACTTTACAGGTTGTCCTTTCAGAACGGGCATTGGTGAGGCAGAAGATGCGGGCACTACTGGAGGCGGCCTTATCAAGGAATCTAATTCGCCGTATGCGAATCTTATAGTATTAGTGCCCAAGAAAACAGACGAAGTACGTAGGTGCGCAGATTGTAGGGTGTTGAACGCGATTACGGTGAAAGATCGATATCCGTTGCCGCTGATTCACAACTCTTGATCTGGCGCATGGCTATCATCAAGTGCGTGTACACCCAGATTCTATTGATAAGACGGCGTTTATTACTCCTGACAGGCAGTATGAATATTTAAGGGTTCCGTTTGGGCTGGCGAATGCCCCATCGGTGTTGCAATGTATTATGAATAAAATGCTAGGCGAGTTGCGGAATGGAGAGGTGTTAGTATATATGGGCGATTTGCTAATTCCGTTTACTGCCGTAAAGGATGGGTTAACTATACTTAACAAGGTGTTACAGCTAGAGGCGGAGAAGAGCTACCGAGTGTAAGGTAGGCGAATTGGTGTTATAGTGAGCTGCAGCTACTGGTCGGGCGGATGCCAAGGTAAGTAGCAAATTGGCGAATAATTTCACGAACCCTATAGAGCAGCGAGGGTCTTACCTAATGATAGGTACATAATCGAGGCGACTAAGGGCGTTAGGGGTTATAAGCGCTTTCAGACGACTGTCGCAGTTGACTCTAAGGCGGTTCCCATGCATGAATGTAATAGTGTGAACGGTGATAAGGCGGGCGGGGAGACCTTGGCCCGTTCCCCCTCTACCCCATCATTACGTTTCATGTCTCTGGTGGTGTGGGTTGTGTGGTTATACTACTTTGTTTTTAAACGAAAAAAAAGTCCGTCTTGCTGAAACTCATCGGCAGCTTGTTGAAGTTTATGCTGAAGTTATAATGGGTGACGGAAATGTGTGTAAATGCTGCAGGACAAATGTTGATTATGAAGAACAATCTGGCCAGCCTGTTGTCATGAATGAAGATTTAACACAAAAAGTTTATGAGGAAATTCGTCAAAACAGGAACTTCACTATTAACGAACTTCATCAGAAATTTCCAAGTTTCAAGGTCGGTAGTTTATCAAATTGTTACTAACTGGTTTAACCATTTGGCGGCAGAGTGCTTTGATGAGGGGATTCAAAAACTGGTGCCACGACTTAACAAATGCTTAGATATTAAGGATCACTATGTTGAAAAGTAAAAAAAATGTACTACTTTACTTTCTGATACAATTTACGTTCATAAATAAAGTTTCTCTTACTCCACTACAAAACGGTTCTTACTTAAAAAACGATCGTCGTACATATGTATGTATTAAATATTTATGGCGAATTATATAATTTTAAATGTTTTAACAATATGGTTTGTTATGGAAATAAAGAAAATACGTGTTTGTACTAAAAGTTAAATAAGAACCACACTCGTTATCTTTCACTGAGCAATACGCAGTAAAAAGGGCCAAAATTAGCGCCCGCACGTAAAGGTCTAATTAATACATTTTAGTAAAAAATTAATAAAATAAGGAAATCAAAATTAAAAGCTTGCCATAATAATAATTAAATCATTCACATTCACAAATAAAACGATTCTGTTTACTAATGAAAAGCGCATAAATTGCTACGAAAACGTATAAATGTTGTAACGGTTTTATAAATTACACACCGTTTCGTATTTTTATAGTAAATAAAAATCGGGAAAGCTTTCATTTTCGTGTTAACTGTAGTTTACCCACATAATACGTTTTATTTTGATAGACTATACCAAATATTGTAGAAAGTAATGAAATTTATATGTTTTCCGGGAAGTGCTTTTACATTTTACCTGTTATCAAAATTATACGTTTACATTGTTTTATTGGTTTGTGTTTTCCCCGTATTTAATGTTGAAGTAAATAAGGACTCATTAGTACGTCGTTATTGTCGTTTCGCAAGCGTCAGAAATGATATTTGCAACTTTGATCATTTTAACTTTACTTAACTTGCATATCCAGTCAGATTATAATTTTTTTAATACTTTTTTCTGTATTATTTGTACATAATTTGGCTTTGTGTAAGTTAAAATGGCATACAATAATTATAACCACCAATATCGATCGCACACTTCATGTGGGCCCAGATGACTATCAAGGTCCTTAAGTTTATATGATATGTCCCAATTCCTATGTCCAGGATGTCTTTTAATTCTGTACAAATCACGTTTAAATCCAAGGTGACTACGACGATAATCATCGGTATCCCAATTCTTATAGCGGTCTACACCATGGCAACGATAATTTTTATAATATTTAGATGAAACAGAAAGCTGGAAAT
Organism: Vesta saturnalis; assembly: GCA_036346205.1. Classification (NCBI taxonomy): domain Eukaryota; kingdom Metazoa; phylum Arthropoda; class Insecta; order Coleoptera; family Lampyridae; genus Vesta; species Vesta saturnalis. Next base: position 109,089 of record JARFJB010002015.1, on the reverse strand, counting down.
TATGCAGACAATTAATTCAATAAATATGTCAAGAAACGATATAAGTTATTGCTTACCGCATATGAAATAACGATATATGTTACAAATATTAAATATGTTGGTTTCATCTTTACTTATGCTTTGCTTGTATTGAGTATAAAACCGGAAGCTGTTGAATAAAATTTTACTTTTAAACTTATTATTGTTTATTTATTGACAAATGGCTGAAACAGCATTGAATAGTATTGTTATTAAAAAATTGACCTTTACACGTAGTAAATTGCTACTTTGCAGAATACAATACATACTCTAAATTTTGTATTTGTTATCAGATATATATTTATATATATATATATATATATATATATATATATATATACATTATAAATTATAAATAAAATTATAGGCATAGTTTGCTTGTTATCTACACTAACTTTTGTTTTTCTTATGGGAATTATTTTGTATTTTTATACCATTGTAAAGAGCTACAAATTTTGGTTTCGAAAATGTTTGCATGTGTAATTAAAAATTTATAAACAACTTCAAAAATAAATATTTTAATTATTATTAAGAATAATGCGTTGACATATCGAGTTGGCCGTGTAAAACAAGTGAAAATCGCCTCAACAATTGCATAATTGTCATTCGGGTGAAAATTTGTTCTCGTTCATTTTAGAGCAAATAAAATGGCAGATCATTTTGATAATAACGATAAAGTTGGTATGCTAGAAGTGTATTTTAAGTGCAATCGTCGAGCAAGATACTTACATTCGGAAAGATATCCTGAACGAAGGCGACCACTTCTTATGACGTTTAGGCGCGCTTGGAAAATGATTTGCGAATTTCAAAAATTAAAAATGTACGTCGTCATCGTCGTCAAGAAGTTATTAATGCTATTGAAGAGAATCAATCGTTAGCCACAAGAGAAATAGGAGAAGTGACAAACCTATCGCATTCAATTGTTTGGAAAATACTTCGTTCTTATAAAATACATTTAGTGCATAGTTGACATGAAGGAAACGTTAAAAGAAGAATGGAATTTAGTCAGTTTTACCAAATTTTACAAATAAAGGTATTTTTAATTCATCGATATTGGTCAACAGAAAATCAAAGACGATTTATGGAGGTGAGACCAAAAGTTCGGTTTGAATGTTTGGTGCGGAATATTTAATAGTAGGATAATAGGACCTTTTATATATGAAGGTCATTTAAATTTCGAAGGATAGTTGGAAAATTTTCTCGAAGATATTCCACTAACTCAACTTAATTCAATTTATTTTCAACACATGCGTACATTTTGAAACCAAAATTTTGAGCTCTTCACAATAGTGTCAAAATCCAAAATAGTTCTCATAAGAAAAGTAAAAGTTTGTGTAGATAAGACGGAAACTAATGACTGTAAATTTTTTTTGCAAAGGTGACCTAAAAGTAGTCAAAAAGCCACCTATATTATGTATTTTCAGAATTCTACGGCGAAGCGGCATATAATCGTTGATTTCTAATAGTCATACTTTAAAAACATTTTTAAATATACTGGGTGCTCCAAAAAAAGTGGCATATCAAATTTATGTTTTTTAAACGACACACCCCGTATATTATTGCATTTTCGCATTTTACATAAAAAATAAGTAGCACTTGCATAAGGGTTTCCTATCCCTACATACATAGTGTTTCAAGTTATATCAATTTCTCTGAAAATGTAGGGTTTTTGGAAAAAATTAAATAAAATAAAATTAAATCCAACAAATTTATTCTGAGGTTTAAGTAACATACTGTTCCCTTAGTCTATTTATTGACTAAATAGTAAACACCTCTTTACAGGGTGTTCATTTCTTTCAGTTAAATTAGAAGAACATTCACACTGAAATATTCGGTTTATTTTAAATGGAACACCCTGTATTTTATGCGCTTATCGTTTAGCTTACTTAATACCTTTCAACTTCTATAAGGGTTTCCTATAGCTAATCTTCCAAATTTTCAACTTATTTAATAATTTTTGGAATTTGTCTGTTCCTGTATCATTTGTAGATTGAAATATCCTCCCAAAATGACTACTCTTAATGATTTTTGGCTAATGGAACACATTTTTAAATTCAAATCATAGTAACTTTATTTGAACGTTTATGAAGTTATTTCTAAAAAAAATCGATCCTTAAATTGGAATGTATGCAAAGACTAATTTAACTTATCAAAAGGTGTAATCAGTTCGGCATACAATTGACACAAATAAACGACAAAATAAATTAAACAGTGGATATATATTGCCAAATTCGCATGTAAATATATACAACGGCGTGGTTTAAAAAAATCACCATACACATCGATACGTTAAGCCTAAAATTACCCAATTCCTAACACTAAAAACAACAAAATAGCTAAAGTTCGATTACCTTTTTTTCCTTTGAATGAACCGTAATTAACGCAACAATAAAAAAATGTACTTAAAAGATAATCGTACTTGTCTCGCTGGAATAAAATTTAAATCTAATTCTTACGTATTACATTAATTAATCCTTTTTCGGTGCGGTAGTTGTAGTCCATATGATCTGCTTTCGGTAATCCTTTTTAAATTCTTAGATTCACTATGCACAAAATACAAGAGGTAGCCGTATTTGCCCTACGCACTCGGCTGTGGTACTCACTAACGCAGTGTCTATGGTTTGTTCACTCGTGTACCGGGTATAGGGGCTCTTTAGCCCAACATCACATCACCTTATGCTGTGAAGTTTACCCTTCAAAACGTTTACCGCAATGAAAAATGATTACTTCCATATACACATTAAAGTTTTTATTTGCTCTTACACAATCAATTGGTATTGCTAAGGATTGTACACATTCAATGTCAATTATGGTCACCAGTATTAACTAAATTTTACAAACTTTTCTTTTTTCGTCACTTAAATGGTTACCTTCACTTTTCTTTATAATAATATTAGGTCATGCGCCCCACAATTGAGCACTAATAACAAAATATTAGTTCTGTTCACTTCTAACCTGCCTAAGCGCTTCCCTTGAAGAAAATCACTAATGTTTTCCTTCAACTCACAATATATTAAATTGTTTATTTATAAATGTCTATACGGTTTATCCCCTCACTTCATTCTTGTAGATGCCTTAAATTTTCCTATTGCACCATATTACAAAAATTTCTGCAAACAAAAATATGCATACATATTCCTTACTGCACGTTAATAAAATATCAATATATCATAAACTCACTAACTCATACGTCTACAACCATTTCTTTACTCCAAATTCCTCCATAAACAGTAGCAAAAAGACCAGTAGTTTTACTAGTGCCGTATCAGAAAAATTTACTCAAAACATTACTTCTCAACCAAATTTAACGCTTTCAACACGAAAATCTTTCTACAGCATTCAAATATTCCTTCGCGCAATAACCAATGCCTCACTAAATTCCAGTTGCGTATCAATTACACCAAACTTACATTACGCATACTCAAAAAAAATCTTTTTATGCAAACTCACTTCAGCTACATGCAAAACACATTACATACGTTATCAAAATACTGCACATACAAGCTACATCAAAATAACCTTACAAAGCGTAAAGTTGTGAAAAACTTTAATTTGAAATTGATAAAAACATCCACAAATAGAAACTCACATCAATTAAAAATCCAGTCCAATCTAACAAAGAATAGCTTTGTTAATAAATGTGTTGCTTTACAGTGAAAACACAATGTAGTACGTTGAATATAATTTTAACTTCAACCACATATGTGCTGTGGTAATGTAACGTATAATTGGTAAAGCGTTTACTTCAAGGTTTAGCAAAAAACCGCAAGAAACCTAGACATACCAAAAGCTAAAATTTAAATTAAGACGTACCATTGTGCTTTTTTTTAATTATGAGGTGTTAAAACCTATTTAAACGGAGATTTTATTCTTCCCTGTTGAAGTTATTAGGACGTTTATATATTTCAATAGCTGCACCTTGTAAACAAACATAATAAATCAAATTGTATGTCAAGAGTTAAATTATTTAAAGCATGCTTAGCTACCGCAGATTTCCCTCTGGTTTGCCTAATCTACAAAATATCATGTTTTTTACTAATGGTGAAAGTTAATATTTTCGAACATAATTACGAGTTTGTCTTGCCAACATTTCCATATCATCAAGTTGAATGTCATGTTTTAAATTATATAAAGAATGTACCGCAGACTGATTTGTCTAATTGGGCTAATCTACATGTAATGTTCTTTAGTCTGGTATCAAAGCTACGTTTTGTGGTTCCAATGTATACACTCCGGAAGATGGTAATGGGTTTGAAACATTTTTAGGTGACCCTAGATGTTCTTTATTTTTTCTTGTAGGTTTAAAACAGTCCTAATGCCATGATTAATTAGGATTTTTTTTTAAATTCTAACTGCACATTAGTTATAAAAGGAGGAACAGCAGTACCAACATTAAGTACTGGTTTTTCTTGATGGTTATGCATGTTTTGCGGTTATGTTAATATCATTAAGTGAATATACTTTAACTTTTAAGGATTTCGTTAAATATTTAATTCATCTTTCAAAAATTCAGAATCACAAATTCGTTTTACTGGATCCACTAAAGATTCAATTACAACAATTTTTTGACGTGGATAATGGTTTGATAATTTATGAAGGTGTGTGGGCTTTTGGTAACCCTTAAAAGATGAATTACTAGCTTTAGATATTAGTATGTGAACTCCCATTAGTTTCCTGTTCCATGGTAAACTGGATGCTATGATGTATAGCCATGACAGGACTAAGAGGTCTACGCATTGCTACACCATCAAGCTGTTCATAAATTTATTATTCCACTGAAAAAGTCGTAGTAAGACTTGTCCTGAAAAAGAATTGTTATATCTTTTGAAAAAATATGAATAATATATGGAATAGTTTCTATTAGAGGAGCTTTTGTCAAAAGGTATTTTATACATATGTAATAGCCTAATAATGGTGAAAGTTACATTTTTATATAGAAATGTTAGGTTTAGATTATTTTTACTACAATTGTAGAATTTCAACTATTAGTTAAAAAACAGAAATATATAGAATGTGATCATGTAAATTTACAGTTTGTGAATAAAGAAAAATTAGCCTTCGTAAGATTACATATACGTACATGTTCGGTTCTCTCAATTGTATTTTTTAGAGTTAGGCCATAACAATAGTTTTAATTTAAAGGCAGGATCTCAAAGTAAGGATTATGAATATCAAGATTGGATAATATGTCACAATTTGTATCAATGAAGAAAGACAGCACTTATTTAATTACAGTTTGGTTGATAATTATTAACTTTCTACGCACGAAATAAATTTAATTTTCTGTCTACATATTTTGATTAATTAAATTACTAAATACTGTTTCACTTTGAGTTAATTTTCTTAATTTTTCTTAACGCAAAACATATTTCACAAACGACGTGTACAGAGAGTACAGAGAGATATTTCTTCCCAACACGCAGTATATAATTGTATTAAGAGCACAGGTAACAGCTGAGATAAAACATAGCCTGGAAATCCGAAATTCTTAGAGCCTGCGTACAGGGATGCCACATCGAATCTACGTGGGCACTTGATGTTCTGTTTAAGGTAGAATACACCGGACCTGGTACGATCTAGAACAAATATATTCGGGCCGCAAGGCATTTGTGAAGTGTACATAGCGAAAAAAGGATTTAAGCCTCACATTCATATATAATGACTGATGTTTTAGGCAAAAACACCGATATCCTTCGCGCGTTAGCTAGATTAAGTAAAAGTCAATGCTTTATATAAATGTTTGGATAATGTGCAGGTCCAGTGGATCTGCGATTGAGCGCACAACATTCTAACAGCTCGCGTCCTACTATCAAGTGACCAGAAACACCAGTATACTTTAAGACGGTTTGCACAGAGAGAAGGATCTATAAAAAGGAAGAAGCAGTTTCTCGTATAGAAGGGCGGTGCAGTACTACCGCTCCCATGGATGAATAAAGGTGCAGGGTTCGTGGCGACTAGTGTACACTTTTTCTCGAAATAGAATATCAATTATTATGTAATACAGAACCCTCATGCAAAATCATGCGTAGCTGAAAATTTTACTAAAACATTCAAAACAAAGATGTGACGTTGTTTTACCTACAAAATTCCTGCAAGTGTATAGATGTACTCAAAAAATGCATTAGCGCTTACAACAAGTCATTTTCATTCTCATCCTCATTCCAATATAAAGATGGCACCTGCGTCTGTAAAAAATGAAAATATTTTGGAAGTGTGGAACAACCTGTACGCGAAAGGCTTAGGCACACTCCCTCATGCTAAACATAAAGTCGGCGAACTAAATGTTTATTTGATGGAATAATCGTTCTTAATAACGTATCTTCTGGTGGTACCTTTTACGAGCGGGAATTGCAAGGTGTTGCGGTTCATAAAGACGCGCTAGTCATAGTCGATAAGATTTTGGCTGAGAAGGGTCATGGTCTAAATAAACAAACGGCGAGGTTACAGTGACAAATTTAATAATTGGGTGTTAGCTTCGCAAGTGAGAGGTATACAAAATGGAGTTTTACCTCCCCTTATTGAATAACAGTTCCATGACGTATTTTCCTAGTAACTTAACTTATTGCGCAACTGCCAAAATCAATCAGATTAACGTGCTTATGACAAGCTTTGACTGTTCGAATTCTTACGAAATTTAGTCCTACCTACCATTGGAATATCGACTGCATCAAAACAGAGCTCTGCACCCCGATGGTATGTGGATAGCTTTACCAACGCAAATGTATGTTTACTGCGACATCTCTGAACCAAAAATTGTGCGTGATGTTTGTCGCCACTTACGCACATTATTAACATTACTTCAGAACACTATGCTTGTGGTAGTTATAAAAATGTGGTTTTTAATCAAGCACACTGAATGACAGTCACAGCATGGGAATTTGAAAATAATGAGAGTAATCTAAAGACGGACAGGTGTAGCGTTTGAGTTTGTAACGTCGTGTTTGAAGCTATACTGAGTCTCTTTATAATTAAACAAAACACTCATATAACAAATGTGCCGGAAAAATTTTCGCGACAAAAAGTTAACCTGTCCAATAAACTGCTCAGTTCACGGACTCTATATCAATCTTCCATGAATTCTGACTCTACACTTAATTAGATAACGCTTCCCACAGCTGCCACCACATGTGGTCCAGTAAAATCCAGCATAACACAAGGTACTTCAATGGACAGATTTAGCATTATTTAAACTGACCAGCTCTACTGTACACAATTTCGGGTCGAAAGTTTAGCGACATCGGGCTCACTTGACAAATGCACCAATAGTGACTGTACCTATGACAATTTATCTCAAAACCACTTAACGTATAAAATCCATATAATTTTAATTTGAATGGAATTCCAATCTCTCAGTAGCTTAGTTAACAAAAAATGTTATGTCCTTACCATGAATATGAAATTTGGAATAAAAAACTTTTCATGTCACTACTGTTACAATTAAAATTACATAAAATAGGAACTGTATCTATGATAATGTAACTTAACGACCAGTTAACGCTTAAATACATATACGTTTTAATTTGAGAGGAACTATAATCTCTCAGTAACTGACCTCATAACATGAGGTCGTGTGTTCGAATCCCATTGGAAACAGTCCGTATATGTAAGTACACAAAAAAATAATTATTAGTATACATAACGTGTGTATTTCTAATTCTAATAAATCTGATATTCATTCAAAAGGTAGTTTTATTAAATTACAGAACGGAGCCCCTAAAGGACTATTTATTTCAATAAGGGAGAGTAGAGGAACTGCGCGCACCTAAGGAAAATTTGCTCCAAAATTAAAAAAAAATTTATAATTTTCAACTTGCATGCACGGGTTATCCTTAGCTAATGCCGATTCTTGGAAAAAACTCATTGACATTTACATAAAAATTAGGTACCTACAGTTAAAAATACAAAAATATGTATTCGCGCACGATTACCCTACCCTTGGGGTAACGATGCCCATAAGATTAGGTAACTATGCACGATCGATGAGCGTACGACGTATGAGTAGCGAGTACTAACCTTTTATTTCAGTAATCTATAATCTTCGCACCGGAAGTTTGTGGTTAAAACCGCACAGATCCGGTCTCAGAGAGGAGGCAGTCAAGATGTCGGCGGACAAAGAAAGCGAGTACCAAGAGGAAGTTAAGGAAGATTTCAATTTAGAAAACATCTACCTAATGGAATGGCACAAGGCACAGCAAGTCATCCGCGCCAAAGACACGAAGATAGAAGAACATCTCAAGAAACTCCAGGACCAAGAGAGAAAATTGAAGAGCTGAAGGCGACCATAGAAATCTTTAAGGCTCAACACAAATAAGTCGTAGCAAGACTCGACGTGATTACAACCACCAAACCGCCAAACAAAACCACGATCAAAACTTCCGAAGCTCGCGCAGAAGACCAACGCGACAACGAAAAGTCCCTGCGTCATAAGAAGAAGAAGCGCAACGGGAAGAAGAGAGGGAACGATGGAACTCCTGAAACATCAACAAAACCGACAAGACAAGATGGAAGTCTGCACAGCAGCTTCCCAACAAGAAAAAGATGAAGACGCCCTCTCCGAAGAGAAAGAATACAAGACCGTCACGAAGAAAGGCGGTGTTAAGCGGCAACCGGTGGGCGCCGAAGCACAAGACCAGGAAGTGCCCGCCCGAAAAGAAAGGATCCCGCCACTAATCCTCCACCGACAGGAGGATTACTCCAGGACTATGAAGAAGCTAGCCTCGGTCGTGATTACCCCAAAGGCTACTCGAACATCCAACGACGGGATCAGAGTGATTCTAAATACCCCTGAAGAATACAGGACGGCAACAACTGCACTGGACACCATCGGAGTGCAGTTCAACGTCTACCTTTTAGAAGAAGCAAAACCGCTAAAGGTAGTCATCAAGGGCAAGACGACGAGATGCTAGAAACGGTAAAGAACGATCTCAAATCCATGGAGTTTGACGTCCAGAAGGTTATCCGGATGTTCGCCGGACGAGAACACCGGAAAACCGCCATGACACTGGTCCACCTCGAGAGAAGCGAAAGGTCCAAGGAGATCTTCAGCATCACGACCATTGGATGCTTGAGGGTACGAGTGGAGTCGCCCCACAAGAAAAACGGGACGGGTCAGTGCTACAACTGCCAGCGATACGGGCCCCGATGTGTGAAGTGTGCGGGGACGCATCACACCAGGGAATGCAAGAAGACCCGAGAGACGGGAAAGCCAAAGTGCTGCAACTGCACCGGGTTGCACACATCAAATTACGGAGGATGCCCCGCCCATCCAAAAAACATCAAGAAATGAAAAGCCCCCAGAACAGCAGAAGTTAGAAAACCGGCAAGGATGACCGAAGCAGGGATAAACTACGCCCAGACGGCAGCGGGCAACAAGAACCAGGCACCTGAAGAATCAGAAGACGAGGACTTCGCGCTCATCATGAAGATCGTGAAGGCACTCAAAACAACGAAACAGATCAAAGGATAAACTCACAGATGAGAAGACAAAAACCGCTGCATCATTTAAGCGGCCGACCCAACCACTGACAGGGAACAACGTTACCGAGGTGACCGGAAGCATAAAAGCCGAAGATCATCTCAGGGAACAACAACAAAGGTATAAGTATATTTAATGTATTTATTCCAGGTACAGAAAATCTACAGATACCATCAGAAGAGCCAATAAGACGGAGGTATAGAGGGCTAAAGCCCGTAATACCGAGAACAAGTAACGATGACCGATGACCGATCGATGCAACAAATGTTCACTAACAAGCTATTGCAATTTTTTAAAACAATGTTTATTTTACAAGTGAACTTACTGTACACTAATCATTTCTGTTACATCAAACCCAATTATTGAACAAAAAAACATCGAAGTTACTCATTTACACCCATTTTACAGAAGCCAAACTGTAACCTTTGGGGAGTCCAGTGCACTCTGCATGACTCTAGATAGCACAGTTTACACATTGATACAACTGTTCTTTATCCTTTCCTAAGTTACCACACGTTGACAAGCATACTTACTTTCCTATTCTTTTGCGTTTCGATCGGAAATGTCGTGTACGTCAGTGTCATACATGTCTTCATCATTACAAAATGTGTTTAAGTCAACATCTGATTCATCAGTTTTTTTAGGTCTTGGAATATTGTTATCGGAGTTGTAGTTAAACCCCAAAATCCCACGGCTTTTTCACTTATTGAGTTTTTTTCTTCTTAGCATTAATGTTTTTCTGTTGAATTTCTTCCAGTTTGATTTGTATTGGGAAGGATGTTAAAATTCTAGAATGTTTGTTCGTTCGCTTAATCTGTCGTTTAGGTTTCTAACTTTGCTTTTTTGGAACTGGAGCAAGTTTTAGGAAGGAATTATTTGTTGATGTGGAGAGCTGTGTTTTATTCCAGGAACGATTCCTCAACACTGTACAAATAATCTGAGTCTGAACTGTTGTTAATATCTTCGGAAGGATTTTTAGACGACTGTGGAGTTTCACACGTACTTTCTACTATAATTTCTTGATATTGTAATGCATCAGGTGCAAGGACTATTCCAGTAGAGAAAAATCTAGAGACAGCATTGCTTATAGTTGCAGCTTTTAAAAATGCCTTATCACAAGTTCTTCAACATCATATTCGTTTATGTTGATATGACCAGTCGTTGACACGTAGCGACTATGCTCTCTACAAACGGCTGAAAAAGGTTAGGTCAAGTGGTTGCAAGCTGTAAGAGGTATGTGGAGGTAGTGAAGCCATATGAATGAAGTTTTCTCTTCAGTAGCTGAATATTAAAGTTTTCTCTGCAGTAGTTGAATATTTCTATTGAAACATGGCTGTTGTGGGTATCTAAAATAAGAAGAATGGCTCAGCTTCTGAAGGATGCACATGTTTTTCGAAGACCACTTCTGCACCAGCAGCCACTGCAGGAAAATGTTATCGTTGCTCCAGCCACTTGAGGGGCAAGTGTAAACTTCTCCAATTGGTCGATTTCTATCTGATCGACTTGATATTTTTGCACGAGCATAAACAAACAAGGAACGACGAAATTCCTAGCTACGCTCATAGCAAATAACGCCGTAATGTTTCTATCTCTCACAACTGTTATAGCAACCCCTGTTTGTTTGGCTCTTTTAGGCCCATACACTTTTGGACATTTTTTTTGTACCGTCGTTTTGCCGGTTTCATCACGATTAAATAATCTATGAGAAGGGAAAGTAAATTTCTCTATTATACCTCTGAGGTTACAAAAGAACTTGTCTACTTCTTCTTTGTTGAATTCAGCTTTCCTGTTTAAACTAGTACCTTCCGGCTGACCTATACTAATTTCTGGGTGATTTTTTAAAAATCCATACAGCCAGTCTTTCCCAGCCAATCCTGATCCATTGTTAAAATCATTCCTGATTTTGTGACGGTCTGCATATTTATAAACAAGGCGCCTTAGTTTTTTAGGTGTCATACCATAAAACACGTTACATAAAGTGAGGATATGTTCTTTCAATTCCAGTTCAATTTCTGGTATAAATATTGAGCGGAGACCAAGTGGGTGCAAAGAAGGTTTCTTAGAGTTGATTCTGGAATCCCAAACTTCTCCTCACTTCTCGTATTCTTCTATTATCCGTTCAAATAGCGTGGATTGCGTGGTTCAAAGTCTCTAAAGAATACGTCTGAATTTCAGTCTTCCTTGTGAATTTCCTCGGCATCTACAATGCAAAACAGAAAGGATCAAATAATAGAACGTCCGTAGCATTGAAACGAATATGGGGGAATCATACGCGCCGCCGAGTATAGTCACCCATATAACGGCGAGTCCGACCAAATTTAACCATACCGTAACAACTACTAATTATTATTGAAGATTTATTATCGCAAACATTCCCTACAGTATTCTCTAAAGCACTACATATATGACAATTAAGTTGAACAAGAATTGTAAATGTATGTTTAAAATCTCTGAAGAGCACTAATAATAAGAAAACTCGCAGTAGACACACAAATACCGGTGCACATGGCGGTACGGCAAGTATTGCTATTAGTTGCTACAGTCTTCGCTAATCTGCAACACCTACCGGAGCGCTCTAACTCGGTGGAAATTTGTAATACTTTGATGCGCACAGTTATCCGCTGCCCATGGTTACCCTACTCTCCCCTACATGTTGCAACATAGTGTTAAAAACAATTCATGGTTAGGATAGGTATGCCATGAATCAAAATTTTAATTTTAATTTTTAAATTTACGCAAACTTTTGTATTCTCAGTTTCATTAACAAGAGGGATGATTTCTTTTTGCAAAAAGCCGACCAATTTTGAAGAAAGAAAATTGTTGCAACACCTCGAGTATATCCTTTAATAGGATCTAATTATAACTTACTAGAGTATTAAATAATTATTAATTATTAAATAAATTTGTATACAAACTGATATAATATGCAAAGTGCCATTTAATAATTTTACTTCAATATGGAGTAAGAAACATATTCGTTTGAAAGTTAGATTGGCGTAGTTTCATAAGTTTGCTTATGTGAGTAGCAATAAAGTTAAGGCAAGCATCACTGTGCATAAAATTTTATAATTTCGTATGCTACTTTACTCTATATTTAACTCAAGAATTAAATTTTAGTTAATATAACAACCCAAGGCTTTAGTACTTATATAGAACATGAACTAAATGTCAACAAACTAATTAGCAAGGTTTCTACGCATGCAATGTTTACGTTCTTTAACTTTAGCGCTAACTTTAAAATATTCCTAAGGATTATTATTTTAACAAAATACAAAAAATTGCACTGTAGTTGGCAATATCTGCTGTCTTTGTTTAGATTTTAGGTTAGATTTTAGTAATATTTTATAAACGGATGTTTATAATGCTGCCAGCCAATCAAATTAATATTATTAGTATTTAAAATTTTTACAAAAAAAAAAAAAAAAAAAAATTTAAAATCAATTTTAGCTTCGAAAAAAATCTCGAGTATCTCCACTCAACATTCCCGTGTACATACATGTATACCATAAAGGTACTCCCAGATTTACATAATAAAACTGTACGTAAAATGAATCTGAATTGTATTTGATTTCATGTTTTATATGTCCTTAACACTCTTAATAGTGTTTTAGATGTACCTACAAATATTAATGTAGGTAATGTCCAATGCATTGTAATTAAAACTAAAACTCAAAATACATTTCTAAGTAGTTTTTAATGTATAAGGCTTGTACAAAATTTTGAATTATTAGGTACGTCAATATAAAGTGTAAATGTACATTTTAAAATAAAATCTAAAAACAATTAAGAAAAAAATAATTACGGCTTTGGGGGTCAGAACTTTTATTCTATTTATTTTTAACGTATATCGGTGGCATATTATTAAATTTGCACAGCTTCTTAAATTTTTCTATTTTTGTCCACTTATTTTAACAATCAATTTTTACACTTAGCACGTATTTTTATTCTTTCATACATTTAAGATATGTTTATGTGTAAACGACCAGTTTACTTGCAAAAACTTGAATACTGTATTGGTTAACAGATATTTCCGTTGGTTCTATATACCCCAAAAGAAGATACGGATCTACGATTTTAATATAATAGCCGTATTCCAAATTTCGTCCCTTCAGCTCAAACCCTCTGACCGCTATCGTGTTTTCATACACACAGACAGACAGACACACACACACGCACGCACGCACGTACGCACCCAAGCGCGCGCGCAGCAACGCACCCAAAAACACACCCAGTCACACACACACGCATACACTCACGCACGCGCCGAATTTTTTCATTATGGCAGTATCTTTCCTTTACTATACTTCGTATAGTATACGAAAATGTAAAAAGAAAAATTGTATGAAATAAGAAAGCTGCAATGCCCTATTGTAATACTCCTTTGTTTTATAAAATCGTGGCTTTGCTACTCGTGCCACTAAATACCTACATTTGTTAACTTATTTGTTAATATACTATTATAGTTCAATATTTTACGTACTGTAATTTAAACTTGACTGTGGACTTTCGGAAAATTGCCACACACACACGAACCTACGCAAGCACGCACATACGCTCGCGCATGCACCCCCGCGTACGCCCACGCCCACGCGTGCGCAAACGCACACGCAGTACGCAGTCAAACTCACACGCTCACGCACACGCACATGCACACTCACACGCACACGCACACATACACGCACACGCACACGCACACGCACACGCACACGCACACGCACACGCACACGCACACGCACACGCACACGCACACGCACACGCACACGCACACGCACACGCACACGCACACGCACACGCACACGCACACGCACACGCACACGCACACGCACACGCACACGCAGACGCACACGCATACGCACTCGCACACGCACGCGGACACGCACACGTAAACGCACACACGCACGCACACACACACACACACACGCACCCGCATACACACACGCAAACGCACACGCGCACGCACACACATACGCACACGCACACGCACATGAAAACGCACACGAGCACACACACACGAACACGCATTCTAACACGCACACGAACACGCACACGAACACGCACACTAACACGCAGACGAACAAGCACACGAACACGCACACGAACACGTACTCGCACTCGCATTTAGTTAAATACAATGACTACAATAAAACCGTTGAAAACCGTTAAAAAAAAACTAGAACGACGGGAAAGATTCCAATTTTAAAGGAATTCTGCAATTATTAATGTTTAATTTTAACACGATTCAAGATCAAAACAAAGTTTCTAAGTAATCGCCGTTATATAGTACGCAAAATTGACAACGTTTAGTAGCGTTTTTGAACTGTTCGTAACGTGGCTTTTCTTACAGAATTAATAGCAATTGAAATCTTTTGTTTTAAGTTATTTATATCAGTTGGTTTTTCTTTGTACACCTTGTCTTTTATTGTTCCCACAAAAAGAAATCTAACGGAGTAAGATCCGGTGATCTTACATGGAGCCTGTGCGGTCTTTACTCGGAATTTGGTGTTTTAAGCTGCGCTCGGAGTTAGGATGGGTAATTAAACAAAATGATTAATTAATAAAGGATAATTCGTAATTACAACTCTTTACACACCGTGAGGTTTTTCTAGCATATGGCTCATATTAGGCGTATTATGTACTATGTGTTGTAACACTTTCGACATTACATTATTACGTTTTATATTCGCAATTGCGTACGTGAGTGCTTGCGTGCGTGTGTGCTTGCGTGCGCGCGTGTGAGTGAGTGTGTGTGAGTGGGTGGTTGCGTGCGTGCGTGTGCGTGTGCGTGTGCGTGTGCGTGTGCGTGTGCGTGGGTGTGTGTGGGTGTGGCTGTGGATGTGCGTGTTCGTGTGCGTGTGCGTGTCTGGGGTCAAAATATAACAATTATTAATATAGATATGAATTATATAATTTGTCGATCACCGAGTATCTGAGAATTTAGTATCTCATCAAACATGGTCAAATTGGTGGTCAAAATATAAAAATTGTTAATGTAGATATGAGTTATATAATTTTCCGATCACCCAGGTTTAGCAACGTTGAGCGCGGTCTGTAATTGGATAGGTGACCGCTTGGGAACACCGCGTGCCGTTGTTTTTTATGTTTTTATAATGCAGTTTTTAACACTAAACAAGAATATTAAATATATTTGACAATGCAATTTTGTTTGGCCTGGCAATGCTAGAAGAGCATTCTCAACTTGTTTATACTGTCACATCTTTTACCTGTTTTGAAGATAAATGTAATATATTATGCAACTTTCCATGCTGATGTGTAGATGTGTTCGAAAGAAGAAAAGAAGGAAAAAAGGAAAGGTTACGTGTTTCATTCCCTCCCCAAGGGGGAGGGCGTGCTATTTGAGCTTTCCAAGCTCCTTCAGCCACAATTATGGATTCCCAGCTACATGTGTATAAGGAAAATCCCCTGAAAAAACCTCATACAAGGTAGACGATAACGGGAATCGAACCCACTACCTCCCTCCCGAATGCTAAGAAGGTCCTGTCAGTTGTCACCACTACACTACCATCTCGGTTAGATGTGTTCTTTAATTGATTTATTAAATATTAATGGTAACTAATAAAATGTACAAAAAATAACTCAATTAGGACGTTTGTTAATAATAAACGTACAAAGTGATTAAAATAAAAGTTGTGTGATTGAAAGGTATGAAGGTCAATTTTGTTTTTATAAAATGAATTGAATATTGCGTTTGTACGTTAGGAATATTTTGATTAACATTAACAATGTATGGTATAAAAGTAAGAAATGGATATTTACATTCACTTACAAAAACAAGCAGAGATGAATTTAAGGTCTCCATTGATTGTAGCATTTGCAATTCTTTCTTGTATGGTAAGTTTAAATTGTAATTTTTAGAAATTAATCGAATAGTAAAAGACGAATGTAATAATAAATTAAATGTTTGTCAGTCATAACTCAGTATAAATTGGTAATTTTCAGCTTTGCATTTCATCCCACGGCATTAAAAATAATCACTGCCATGATATAGAACGATGGGTTTGGGACGATCACCATCATTGTGATAATTGGCATGGACATCATGGATCCAAGCACGATTGGTATAGACCTAAAAGGAATTATGGATGTGAAAGTCGTGGTGACTGGGACAAGTGGTATACAAAGCAATGGGATTATGACTATCATCATGGACCGCACCGTAAATGTAGCCGTTGCTGCTAGTTTTTAAAGTAATAATATGCATTTATTCTATGTAATAAATTTATTTTATCTACTGTACGTTTATTTTAATTAATTCATAAATCTATCCCTTAGTCTAGACAATAAGATGTGCTCGATAGCCCAGGTTATATTATTTATGATTTTTCGGAGTTTCATTACTAGTACTATTATGCGATGATTGACTCCAATAGGTAATATATGATTGAGGATATGAGACTACTATTTATTATGGATTACTTGTCATTATAACCGAGCGAACCCATTTAAAAATTTAACCTCCGCGAGCGTATTGCACTTAAAACTTCGAATTTTTTTGATGATCAAATAGTTTTACAAGATTCTTTTTAGTACTCAATCAATTATGTTATTAACCGCTTTAGTGAAAAAACACTTAGAAATATTAAAACAATCAATTTTTTTTTAATTGCGGTAGCGCAAAGTACTCTTATTCTTAATTAAGGCGTTTAAAGCGAATATTGGCTGTAGCTCGTCGCGACGTTATGCGTATAGGAGGACTTCACTGCTTTAGGTGTACGCTCTGTAACAAATACACAATAACCCGGACGATTTGTCCTGTGAGTTTCGATGTTGTTCATTCTGTTTAAGTTTATAATCGTTTTAATTGCGTAATAGCTGTTTTGAAAAAAACTACACGTAGTGAGTTAACTGCCCTTTGTTCGGCCACTCAAATGAGTTATCTATGAGCAAACTATCAACATACGAAGACGTTCTTAGGTGCTGTTTTCTCGAACAATATAACTTAGCCTTGAAAACTAATAATCCGGTTAGTTTTTCTCAAGTTTCAACTATTCTGGCACCAAAAGTTACATCTGTCTTACAGAATTATTCCATTAATAAATACATACCATGTTAGCTATCGTAATATAATGAAGTTCTTTATGTGTGACAAGGAAAAGGCAAAGTTTATAAGGAAGGTTGAAGAATTCAAGCGAAAGGCTTTGTTACTGTTTGATTTGTCTGCATGTAAATGCAAAATAACATTCGCCTGCAACTAGCAAATGTCCCCTAAGGTCTGTGAGTGTCCCGTATCAATTTTCTGTGAGTGTGAAAAATAAAACAGGATACCAACCGTTGAACTGAAATTCTTGTGTTTCCAAGGAAATCTTGGTAGGTAAAATTAGAACTATGGACGTAAAAGTAACAAAAAGATCACCCAAACACGTGAAAGAAAATTAGTCGAACCTAAAAGAATTCACTCACAGCGATCTTGTTCAAAAAATCTAAAAATTCGCCCACCACTCTGTAATTCGTCCAAAGAAATTGATAGTGATAACTATGAGAATTATGTATGTGTAACTCAGCATGGAGTAGTGCATTTGGCACATACCATGGAGCATTTATAATTGCTCGTACTGCTTTATTTTAAAGACGCTGTAGGATCTCTATGTTCGAATTACAGGTAGCGCAACATATCGGGATACCATAAGTCCAAATGGGCTTTAGGATAACTTTACACAATAATAGTTTAAATGGAACAGAACAAAGCATTTCCAAGCATCCAATACATTTGATGGGATTTGGACCATAGTTCTCTACAAATGTAGGCAAAGGTATTTTACTACCTTCCTTTGAGGTATGGGAGTTCCATTTAGTGCAACTTCAGGGTAGGTTTCCTTTCGAACGGTAAAGGTAATATATATGCGTAGATTTGGTTGAATTGGATTCCATTCTCCATTGTTTTAACTAGCGTTCAGACTGACTCAGATGAGTATGCAGCTTTATGGATGCAGAAATAGAATCGTGATGTGATGCTAATACGCATTGGCGTATGTAGCCGTGATTGTGTAGTTAGTTTGAGGTAGGTCTGCTATACATAGTGAGTAAAGTGTGCGTCCTAAGATGCTTCCTTGGGGAACTCCGGTTTGCACAGGATAGAGGTTTATGTAGGTTTGTAGATCTTTGATTTGAAATGTTCTGCCGGAGAGGTAGGATTTGAGGAGTGTATAGTACGGATGTAAAATAAATGCTGAGTTTGTAGTTTAGTCCATGATGAGGAATTGGCAGTAACATCTGGAAGGGAACTTGTAGCTGGTTCAATAACTCTTCTTCTGTAGCAGTTAGCCCTGAGGGATAGGGCTGGAAAACTGAGGCAAGGTTACCTGCGAAAACAGCGCTTTTCTGATCCGTTCTTGCTCATATGTTACGATGTGTTCGTATTGGAGGTAATAGATGTTGTTGGTGCTTGAGTCTACCAGTTATTCGCCACAGAGAGTAATCTGGCGTGTGTAGGTGTTAATTCATTAAGATAATTTTGGATGGACTCCTTTTGTATTCTACGCAGTAGTTTTTTGAGGTTGTTTGCTAGGGCATTGTACCGTTGTCTGTCTACCAGGGATCTCGTTATCAGCCATCATTTTCGAGCTTTTCGTTTCTTTGCTCTTTGCTGCAATATTATTGGTGGTTCTTCTCGGATTCGTTCTTCGTTTTTGTCTGGAGTCGCTTGCCATGCTGTATTTGGTGTTGTTTCTGTAACGTCTACTACGGCTTTTTAGACATCAGGGTGAGTTTTCAAAGGTACTTCTAGGATTATCTGTTCATCGATTTTTTCTCTGAAATAATCTCAGTCTATTCTATTGCTGGAAAGATATGGTTTCTTCAGTTTGCCCAAGATTTGTGTCTGCACGTTTACTAGAACTGGAGTGTGATCCTACGTTAGGGTTAAACAGGATTCTGCACCGAAGACCCATGACTACGCAAAAGTCGACAAGATCAGGTATCTTATTAGGGTAGGATGGCCATTAAGTAGCTTGAATTTTGAAAGGTAAGTCATACTATAAGTATAGTCATACTATAGTTATACTATAGTATGACTTTGAATAGCTCTCGTCCTTTAGTGGTTGTGAACCTGGATCCCCATATGGTGTTTCGAATAGAAGTCGCCTCCAACTAGAAACCGATTTCCCAGTGTCCGAATATATTTGAAATAATGCTCATATTTGTTGTGCCTTGGGGGCAACATATAGTATATATTGTGATTTCTGCTGTGGCATCTAGTAAGGGAATATTGGTGGTTTCAATGTTGTCGTGCTTGTATTCAGCTCGTTCGTAGTGTTTTAGGTTTTGCCTGATTATAGCTGCTGACTCTTCATATCTCGTTTCATCTAGAGGATTTGTATTATAATGTAAGTTACATAAGTTGATCTTTATTTGTTCATTTTTTGCAAATCTTGCAAAGCATTAGTGTTTACTTTTTTTACATTTCCATCTACTATTTACATCGTTTCCTTACTTAACCTACATTGTCTTCTTCCCTTTTGTCCCCTTTCGTCTGCTCCTTTTCCATGTTTCTTCTATGCAATCCGCTCCCATTCCTTTTTCCTCTAATATTTCTTCTACAATTCTCTCCTCTTCCTTTAAGTATCTGCATTATTTCAGCATATGTTTGATCGTTTCTATCTCTTCCCAGACTAACCTACATCTTCGTCTCTTTCCAATGTTTGTTTCCTCTTTCTTTGTTTTCTGTCTTTTCCTCCTCTCTTCCCCTTTCAAATACCTCGGTATCCATTCTCCCTTAATGTTCTTACAGCATACATTATATTTTCCTTCTTTCACTTTTGTCCATCTTTCCTGCTTTTGCACATCCCTGTGCCTTCTTATTACGTCCTCTGCCACTCTCACTACTTCCCTTCTTAATCTTTGTACTTCTTCTTTCGCATACCCATTTCGTTCATAATATTCTTTTCTGTTTTCTACCTTTTTATTTTTTCCAGTATTCTTGTAGTATTTTACACTCCATTCTTTCTCTCATTTCCTCCTCGTACTTTATTTCTTTGTGTCCTCATTTGTTCTTCTTGCACATCCTCTGTAATGACATACCCCGGTGTTTCTTTTTCCAGTCCCAGCACCCACTATCAAGTATTTTTCCTGTAGCCCCTCCACTTCATGATACACTTTCCACCCCCACCCTCAGCCCCATATAACACCACACTTTTTATTAGTTTATAAAACAATAGTTTCCTTTTCCATCCCAAACAGTCTTTCTCCCACACTCCACACTTTATTTTCTTTTCTCACTCGTTCTCTTATATGTTCCCCATCTTCGTTATCTTGCCTCATCCTGTATCCCAAATGTGTAAATTCCTTTACCTGCTGTACTTCCTCCTCCCTCCATTTCCACCACTCGTTTTTCCTCTTTCCTCCCCCTTTTCTCAACACCATTACCTTTGTTTTGTTTACACTTCCAGTTATTTTCTTTTCAACTATCTGTCCACCGTATTTATCATCTCTTTCATTCCTTTTGCTTCCTTTGCTATTAATACTATGTCGTCTGCGTATGCCAGCATCCACACTTTCGTGTTCCCACCACCACACCACCCACTTGTTGTCGTGTTAAAGTCTCCTACAGGTCTCCAGTGTATAAAGCTAACAAGTTCGGGCTTGATCGACAGTCCCTTCCTTGTTACAAATTCTTCGCTCAGTTCCCCATTCACCCTTACCTTATTCCTCCTTTTCCCTTCTAGTTTCTTATTTGCCATATATATTTATATATATATATATATATATATATATATATATATATATATATATATATATATATATATATTTTCAAGCCTGCTCACTGGTTATTATTTTACTTATTATTGAGTTTACCTCTCCCGGCATAGATTTACCATCCGAATGGTTCACTAACATAAAAAATAATGACTTACTTTCATACACCAAAGATATGTGTACCATATATAGAGTGCTCAGAATTAAAATGGATCAAGTTCAATTCCTTGCCTTTTTTAATAATCTCTTTTGTAGATATAGAAAACATTCTTTATTTTAGTAGAGAAATGTATCAAGTCACGATTCACGCATTAAGCGGCAGGAGTGTGATTCTATTTGGTTTCTGAAAACCGTTTTAATTCGATTCAGAAGTTTCCACTTGTATGAGACTTTGTAATATAAAGCGGTCTTAGTGTGTTAAAGTGTAGTGACAAATCCTTGTTTTGTTACAATGGATGGCAGTGAAACGGAGTCTGAACCATTTCCACCAAGTTAATCCGATTATCAGCCTTCCGAGAGGTATGATTCTAGGCAGTCTGAAGGAATGGTTTAATTATTTTTATAATTTTTTTATGATTGTGAACCTGAACAGGCTAAATTTGGCCTATCGTGCTAAAGCACTCAGGAACACTTAGGTGGATGGACAGAGGGATAATGAATTGCCAATAGATGCCTATGAACAGCTACCTTAAATTTTCTCATATCATAAGTGAGAGGAAAGCAAGAAATAGGGAGATCATTCTAGAGTTTAGAAGCTGTGTAGAAAAATGTGGATTGCGTCCGTTTGGTATAAGTGGAGATTTGTACTGCATACTGATGATGTGAATGAGCGAAGCGAGTGTTTCTCGCAATGGTTCGATATTAGGTTATGTTTTCGTGATGAATGTGTAAACATCAATTAATTCGTGACTCGATCTGATGGAAACGGCGTATATGGGGTTTGATTAAAAAATGTATTTGCGTTTTTTTTTTATAGGCGATGAAGTTGTACCTACGACAAACAATAATCCTGGACCAACTCTGGAAGGTGTCGCAGATAACATAAATGAGGACAATGTTGCTGCTGGTAGTCCTATAACAAGAAAGCGAAGTGTAAACAAAAGTATTTGGAAGGATAATGTGAAAAAACAGAGTGAAATTGCGAGACAGAATAGATTTCATCATAGGGAAAAACGGTAACTACAAGAACGTTCCAGAATACAGCATGTAAACTAGCTGACTATTCTCGTAACACCGTTTAGACGAGGCTTGGTAATAGCACTGAAAGTTGCAAGAAAACGAGTTAGAAACAGTGGAGGTGCAGAAAAAGAAACGTAATACACCATTCGGGTAGAACATCACACCATGTTTGTAAGTAAGAAATATTTTGTAGATTACAAATTCGTGTTGGTAAATTATATCAGTGTATTTGAAAAGATAAAGTATGTTCAGTAATAGATTCACGGGGAATGAATCCAAGAAAAAAATTGATGTTTCAAAAATTATTGAACGTACCAACTCTTTTCCCATCTACCAAAGTCATTACACTAGAGAAGATAACCCTGGTAGGAAATATTTAAACGAAGAATTAACGATCAGCAAAATGTATGAGCTATACAAAGAAAAATGTTTTAGAAAATATTATTCCTTGCAAAACAAAGTTTTACTACAATGTGTTTAATACTAACTTTCGATTTCAAAACATCTATAGCTTACTACAACAAAAATTTGTATGTTTACAATCTTGGGGTACATTCATTTCATATAGGAATTGAATTTATGTACAATGTACATGTATGGTGAGACAGAAGGAGGCCGTAGATCTCAAGATGTCGCATTGTGTGTGGTGAAACACCTGAAAGATTTTGCAGTAACTCATAAACACATTATAATGTATTGTGAAACATGCACAGGTCAGAATAGCAATATAATGATGTCCCTCTCCCCGAAAGTTAGTACAAGATTCCGATATGGTCGTAGATACCATAGACTTTGAAGTTTTAGTGTCAGGTCATTCGTTTTTGCCGAACGACCCGGACTTCGTCGTAATTGAAAAGTGTAGTCGCAAATGCCCCCATATTTTTTCCGTACAAGACTGGATGAAAATAGCACGAGAAGCATAGAAAAAGGAATCAAGATACAGAAACCTTGCAATGAAAAGGTAAGAATTTCAATTAACCAAAACCTTGGAATCAGAAATACAAAAGAAAACTGTAACAGGCCATAACTATTCATGGTTAAAAATAAGGTGGTTGCGTTTTGAAAGGGCTTCGCCAATATCATTCAAATTTAAAGAAACTCTGAATGAAGAAATTGCGTTTGGAACAGTTGATTTAATTTAAACCGCACGAGGAAGAAAAATCGCATCATTAACCATCCAACAGGGTCAATCAAGACGCAATTTAACCGAATCTAAAAAGCAAACCTTCTTCGATTTATTGTTAATATTATTTATTTTAAAAAAATTTACGTTTTGAAGGAAACACTAGGCAAAGCAAAAGTAATACATCCCTTGGTGACGAAGAAGAATGTACCGATGAACCTTTTTATGATTAGAATTAAAAATATTTTCAATTATAAAATGGTTTAAGTCCGAAAAATTATTATTAATCGACTTTAAAAATTATTACAGTATAAATTTTAAGCTACTTAAGTTTACAGCTGTACAATATAGAATAAATAAAGCATTTTGTTTCTTTTTTTATAGATTTGTTGTTTTTTTAATTAATAAACATGTAAAAACTTTAACCTTCATTTACTCAAGTATTAGCTTTTAGGACTTCATCCAGTTCATGTCTGAACCCTCCATTATCTTACCAATTTTTAAACGTTTCCTGGATCACTTAGCGTCACTTCTACTGCCCTCAACTCATCTTACGTTTTGCTGCGAAGAAGAAATAATTGGTCATCCATCGAGATTTCTTCTGGCTTTGAAATTGTTATGGAACTTGCCTGTTCCTTTTTTATATATTTTATATTGGCCTTGATTTTACCAATATCAACTAGAATAATTTAAAAAAATTAGTATAACAAATTGTTGTTTTTATTGCACTACCTGATAGCCTACGTAGCTGACGTGCAACTGAAAGTAAGAGGTCCTCCTCCCCAAAACTACAATGATGTTTTGTTTTAATATGGGATTGGTAAGGATCACAATTTTTTGGTTCCATGTATGATGATTAGGATGACTTCTGGTCCCGTACATTTGAAGAAGATAGGAATGAGGGCGGGGTATTAACTGGTTGCTCAAACGTTCTTGGGGTGTTTGGATATTCCGAAACGCATCTATCCATTCTGGATTTTGTAGGATGTTTTGTTAGAGGTTCACCCATATTAATGGATTGTTTTGATGTTTTTTTCTGGCGAAGGCCCCTATCCCTCTCTTCTTCGGATAGTAGTGACAAATTTTTTGCAGCACGATACATAATTTTCATTGCTACATTATAATAATCTATAAACACCCAAAAATTATAAGCATATGTGACTCCTGTGAAGCTTACCAATGTTATCTACAACCGTCATCTCAGTTGTCTGCCATTTGGGATTGTGAGGAGAATTGCTCTTCACAAGGTTTTTAAGGACATTAAGTTTCCCTGTTGGACAATAACAGGAATTGTCATTTATAAACCACCCAGATGGAATTACATCCAAATCATTTTCATCATCACCTATCTTAATAATAGTCCACATACTAAAACTTGTTAATTCTATATTTTCGTGTATTTACACCATTACTAATAGTTAATTAATAAATAAAATCTAATAATAAATGTCTGTGAAAATTAATTCGAGGTAGAGAAAATCCAAACATCTATGTGCAATGTAAAATAGGACATACATAGTGTACTTTATGTGGCAGTAAAATGTACTTTAAACATACACTTGCAACGGAAAAAATTTTTAAATTTGACAGTTTTGATACTTTAAAAATGCCTAAATTACTACTATTAAAAGGAGTTCTGTATAAATTATGTTTCCATATAAATGTTTGGCCTATTATTACTAAACAATTCCTTACATTGCAAAATGCTACATTTCGAACCACCACCATGTCGCCATTTGTCATTAGGCCACAACAATTATTGGGAGGTTTGTTTGAAACTGTAAAAGATCCAAAGTCAATTTTCTGTATTATGGATCATGACAATTAGATAAAAGTGGTCCATTACAATGAAGATTAAGTGTTTTAAATTTATCTTTCTTTTGATTAATATTTAAAGGGATGTTGTAAAAGAATTGTTCACTAATGCGACCTATTATTTGTTATAATGGCTTATTCTTTACTCGGACCATTTTTTTTTTAATTTGCTGAATAAAATTTTCGAAAGGAAATGCAGATATACTGTCTACTAAAATCGGAAATTTTATCTATAAAATAATGCATATCATCTACTAAGTGAACGAGTCCATGAAAATTATGCGTAATGAAATCCTGGCTATATAAAATTGCAAAATCTTGAACATAATGAACCAACAACGATTTTGCATATTCTCTTTTTCCAGCATTATTACACCCACCCTTATTGCACAAAATTGGCATTGCCACATGAAGTGTAAGAAAGTTGTTATATCTATCACTATCAAGCACATCTTTTAAAAGGGGGGACCAAAATACAACGTCCGTGCTCAAAATTCGGTTGCTTTAAACCCATGAACAAATTGTAAGTGTCTAGGTTTCCTTGTAAACTCACACGGTGTATGTTTGCTTAACGTTAATAAATAATCAGAAATAATAGAAATGTTCCTATAAGACAATCGATGTGGCAATTCTCCACCAGTCCATATATTTAATATTGTTCCCATCACTAAATGCATGTAACCCAACACAGTTTACAGTTTACAAAATTCAAATGCGGTATTCGTACCAAAGGAGTATCAGTGAGTCTGTACGAAGCATAAGCCCAGTTAATAAATTTTTCGTTGGTCCTTATAGGACGATCAGTTTCTAAAAATATCCTTCTATGATTGCTTGTAATACCCCTAATAGTACAACGTGTACAAGATGAATAATCACCATGTCCTTTAATGCCTAACACATCACTCTTACCTGGTGCATCGCATACAAAATCTAAAATCTGCATCATAAAATTTTCATTGTTGAACTAGATGCCATTGTAAGTAAGGTCGACAGCTTCGTTAACAAAATCTTCTAAAAGTAACGACATACTTTTAGGCTTCTGAAGACCATAGTAAAATCCCAGGGGGAAGATTTGTCCCTTTAATGCAGATATTACAGGCATAGAAAATAAAATTGGAATTACTTGTCCAGGGGAACTTTTGAATAATGGCAACCATCAATATTTATTAGCAAATTCAACTTATTTACTAAGAAAGACTTTGGTAGAGTGTTAAGAATTCAAAGTAATTGCTTCTTTATGCCAATATGCACATAATGTCCAGGGTCACAGGTTTTGGAGAAAATATGTGATTCGTTTTCAATAATGTTCTTCCGTCAGAAGGTAAATTACTAAAACACGAATATTTTATTAGACCTGCAAGCAGAGACGAAAGGTGCAAGGTTGTACAATTACAGTCCAATGCCTATTTCTTTAAAGATCCATCACTGCATCACATTCAGTATTATTGTTAGCACTTTATTCTGTACCAGGACATTTCAAATCGGTATCCGATTACACATTCATAACGTTCAATGGAATCAGACGAAGATTCTGATTCTGAGAATGAATTTGATAAAAGAGAAGTATGATGATGTTCTGAAGTGGAAAAAGTCGGTTAAGTTACGCTACCATCTTGAAACACTTCATTGTCCATCGAAAGGTCCTCATCGTTTGAGGATCCTGTATTTGTGTTCACAAGAATGCACTCATCATGGTCACTGTCATTACCAAGACTGTCGCCTTCATCATCATATACTCTCCTACCTGTATACGATCCAATGATAACTTAAAGGGCTGCCGTCTCCTTCGGGACACTGCTTTCGGTGGAATTAGGAACTACCAGTATTTAATTGAAACGAGGAAACGCTATATATTATATAACGAGCATTGAAAGTAAAGTGGCAATTGTCATACACGTGAAAAGTATGACAAACGAGTTATGTATATTTCCTGATTCCCACTTAAATAACTGTCAAGTTATTTTAATGTTTATCAATTGACAAGGTACCAATGATTTTAAAAATGCACTCCTACAATTAATAATGCCTATTTGCACCGTAAAAAATTAACCACGAAATATATTTTAAGAGTTTCAGTTTGTTGTAGAAATTGTTTACTAAAATACAATTAATGTGCTTTATACATACAGCTACCTGCATTTTCCAAAAAATACAATGACAAGGTTAAAAGGAAGTATTCTATGACTAGATACAGCAATGTTTATTTCTTAGGAGAACAGTTATGTAATTCATGCTTGGTGTTAAACCACTCTAAACATCCTTGGAATGATTGTTGAGACAATCCTTTACTATAGAAATTACACTCCACATAACTAGAAAAGTGGCTTAAAATTGTTACGGTGGGAATTTTCGACATGTAAGAGCTTCCATTGTCAGTACAACATATCTCACACAGCGACACAGACAAAGCTTACAGAATATTTATTCTGTAAACTTTGACACAGGTGACAAAGTTGATTTGCTCCAGATATTTTATAATGAAGGCTTTTTGTTTAATTCTCAACAATGTATGTGTTAAGGGCCCTCTATATAGCTTGACGAAATATAAATCAATTGCAGCGCTCCCTCGTGTAGCAGAATGAAAGTTTTTCAAGGTTTTACCTGAATACTTACCTGCCACAGGCAAGATGAGGGATTAAATCAATATTCAGAATAATTTATGCAAATCCCTTCATTATTTTTTCACTAATTTAGAGAAGACATGAATGCTAAAGTAACTTGCAATAAAATTGAATTTTTTTAATCTTTTATAAACATTTTTAAAGCTAATGTCACTTTTATTTTATTATATAGGTACCTCAACTCTATCCGTTTCTTTAATTACACGTAATCAACATAAAGTGTTGTTTAAATAAATTGTATAACAACAAATGCCTATTATTTTCTAATTAGTTCATTACCCAATGTTAAATTTGAAGAGATATATGTAATACAATTAGGTGTAGAAGATGGCTAAATAACTTTCCCTTTAATTACCCCTAAGTATATCGCGTAATTACATTGATTATTGTTATTCCTCAAATATTCTAATAAAATGTAGACAATTACGGGATTGCTATCAGTGTACTAGCATTTTGCGAACGATACTCATTGATCAAATACCATTTGTGAGTAACAAAATTAAATTAAAGAGGAACCATAGATATTATTATCAGGTGGAAGGAATTTTATATATTACCAAACGAGTCAAATGCTACTTTATTGTCTACACTGCAACAGGAATCCATGTATGTTAAATGAATTGAAAGGTACGTAGTAACAATAAATGTTTTGAACATTAAATGAAACAATATGTTTTGTTTGTTTGTGGATGATACATTTTGGGAGGATCATATGGTAAAAAAATTAGAAGAAGTCCTGCGGATGTTGTGATTTAAATCTTCGAACTGCACAAATGACCAATTAAATTTTAAATTGTTTTGTTTGTTCACCTCCATAATTTGTTTACAATATTTTAGAATACTTTGTTTTTTCTTTGATACAAAATAAATGAATAGAATAATTAATTGTTTTATTTTAATGTTTACTGATACGAATACACTATAATTTAATAAGGTGCATACATAAAGTACATACTATTTTCGTTATTTTAATTTAAATAATAGTTTGAAGGATTCAAAGTTAATTCGATTACGTTAGTGTTTCAACAGTTATAGGAATACTTGAAGATCTTTGTGCCCCCGGGTCATTGAATGAGCAGACCATACTGCTATATTTTATAATGGAATTTATACCTTATTGACATGAGAACATTTATCGTTTTTATAATGTTTTAAATAGTAAATTATAAATCTACAATTATTTCAAAATTTTAAAAGTTTGTATTTCAAACAAACCTGTCTGGCTTTTGTTAAAAATATTATCAGTTACAAAAATATCCAATTTAATCACTACTGGGAAAAAAATTGAATAAAAAATTATAGAAATTAAAATTTACAAAAAAAACCTATATTCAAACATTTAGGAAGGTTTCGGGACTATTTTGACGTCTTACGCGTTTCTCTAAAGTTTCAGATAACTTCTTAATAATATAATAGGTTAGTGCGTTTTTAACATTGCTCTTATGGGGGTTTGATGTGTTGCCTAACTATCTATCGAGACCCCCCTTAAGACCACTTTCATTTACTATTTGGTAAAATTCCATAAAACCATTATTTTACAGTGTTAAAGTTATGTTTATGACTTTCCCAATTTTAGATTATTTTGCAAAACAGCCGCCATTCTGTAAAATAATTTTAAATAGGATCATATGGTAAGTAAGACTTCATTTGAAAGCTCGTTCCATGTCCTTTTCAACGACATTAAAGTATTACTACTGATTCATGAGTTTCGGCCCAAAAACGACAATGAATGTTTTGAGGTTTTTGGGTTGAAGCTCATAAATAAGTAGTAATATTTTTATGTTGGAAAAGGACTTTTAAATGAGGTATTATTTGCCACATGATCCCATTTAAAATGATTTTACAAAATAGCGGATTTCCACCATTTTTAGAAACTTTGTATATGTGACTTAGTTCAGTTTCCCAAAGTTTTATTAATTTCACTTTTATGGTTTCATAATAGGTTGGGAGGAGTAGAGTTTAGGCGGGCAATGTAAGTATATGAGATTGGACGCCACATATATACAAGGAACAAACCGTTTATGGTTTTAAAAAATTTTGTTTATGGAATACTCAAACTATTTACCAAAATACATAATTTAAAAATCTACCAATAACTTCAAATGTCACGAATGTGTTCTGATTTGAAGATAAATCTAATTTACTTAACATTCCTGACGATGAAAGCCTTTTTTAAGCGGTTTACTTAATACCATTGTTATTTACTAGAAATACTTCATATTCATGAAGACAATTTTGTTTATTAGTAATAAACGTACAAAGCAAATCCAACTTACAATAGAAATAAAAATTATGATTTCAATTGTGATATTTAAAAAATATGAAGGTCAATTTTGTTTTTATATAATGAAGTGAAAATTGATTTTGTCCGTGACAAATGTTTTCTTCAACATAAACAATAGATGCTATAAAATGTAAAAAATAAATTTATACTTTCATTTACAAAAATAAGCAGAGATGAAATTAACCTCTCTATTGATTCTAGGAGTTGCGATTCTTTCTAGTGTGGTAAGCTTGCATTATAATTTAGAAATTAATCAAATAATAGAAGCCAAATATGATAACAGATAAAAATTTTGGTTCACTTTAAATTGGTCATTTTCAGCTTTGCATCTCATCGCACTGCATTAAAAGTAATCACTGTCATGGTATAGAACAATGGAACTGGAATGATCACCATCATTGTAATAAGTGGCATGGACATCAACATTTCCAGCATGATTGGTATAGACCTAAACGGAATTATGGATGTAAAAGTCGTGACCACTGGGGCAAAAGGTATAAAAACCAATGGGATGACGATTATCATCATGGACAGCACAGTGAATGTAGCCGTTGTTGCTAGTCTTTAATGGGAAAATATGAAAATAAAATGTATTTGTGGTATGTAATAAATTAATTTTAATCAATGCACGTATTAATTTGTGTGTCCATTTGACAATAAAATGTGCTCCATGACATATGTTTATTATTTGCGGGAGTTTCTGGTGGCATACTTTAGCAGAAATATGTCTTGAATAACTTACTTAAGCAAGCAAATTCGGAAACCACTAAAACCCATAGTCAAACACCTCCTCAGAACAGTGGCATTTGAACCAGGTTACGTGCCAACAGTGGCAATTCTACCTAGCTTTCTATCATTAGAATTGGTTTGTGTCCGAGTGGTGGCATTTTACACACGTTTTCTACGACGAAGTTTGATTGTGTTTTAAAGGGCAATTAAACTAATTTACGGTTTTATTGGTGTTTTGATCTCAAGATTTCGGCTTTGCTTTGATAATTCATTGTCTAATTAAGTTGATTGGTGTTTTGATTAAATAATTCTAACAATTATCTTTTTACTTTCTTATTGGCGATGCACCTATAAATAGAGTATTGAAGAAAATCGACCTAGAGCTCTCAGAGGATACACGTTTTCAGCAGTTTTAAAACAATTTAGACCATTTTCGGTTTGATACCTATGAGTATGGCTGTGCCTGTGTGTTGAGTCTGCATCTGTGTCTGCGTCTGCATCTGTGCCTGCGTCTGCATTTGAATCCACGCCCGAATGCTCGTCCGTGTACAATTTTAGATACGTTTCTCTCATAAGGTTTTTAATATGAGACGGAATAAGCGTTAAACGTTAATTTAGTCTGATGTAAGTAGTCACATCACAGCGCAATAAAAAATTAACGTTTAATATAGCCTTGATTTTCATTTTTGACTTAACGAATGTGACTCGTCCTTTAATATAGATTTAAATAGAATTGAGTATTTTGTATTGAAGCGAATGTCAAACAAGGGGCGTAGGTATATTGTATTGTATAACATTTGTTATACGACATACACATAATAATGTGGTGGCCATATCAGATTTATTTATTATTTATATTAACTAGACGTAATTCTTGTTAATGGTAGCGAGGTTAAAAGCAGTTTTCAATATCGTGGTACCTTACATAATACTGTGATTCACAACGGTTAAAAGCACGCCACCTTAAACATAACATGCTCAAATATGCTTCATTAAATAGGTATCTTGTTTCTGTTTCTAATATCACGAAGTTACTAAAGTTCAAAATATTTATACCAAATCCAAATATACTGTAACAAATAAGTTGTGAAAAAAGCAAGGTCGAATTTTCTTTTTCAAACCCCATCACAATACGTTGATGATGGCTGAAGAAAGTTTTTTTCCGGATGGAGCGCTAATTTTTTGTTCACATGTGTGGTGCGTACATCTGTGCAGGTTTTTTTTCTAGAAAGGGTTTGGAGAATATATAATAGCGCTTATCCAGTAAAAAAGAAACTGTTTCTGCAAGATATTTAGCACCAACAGAAAATATGTCTTGAATAAGTTACTTAAGCAAGCAAATTCCGAAACCTCTAAAACTCCTAATAAAATACTTATCTTTTTTGGGATTTTTTAATGGTGTACTTTAAATTATACAATCTAAACGTTTCGATAATACTTACAGTTATCTTCGTCAGTAGTAATTGTTTGTTAAAAATTGTTAAAGATGTAGTAAACAATTTTGTCAAATTTGAAAAATTCAAATATAAACATAAGCCTGCTATTAATATAACAGTTTGAGAAACGTATAAGCCAACTATAAAATTGTAGTAAAGAATGACTAGGTCATTAAAATTAAATATTGTTAAACTGCCTCAAAGATGACAAACCAGAACACTCTTACGACGAAAGCTAACAATGAAATTTGCCAGCCAAAAAACACATTTAACAAAATTTAATCGAGTTATGATGTAAGTGTAAAGTTGTGAAAAACTTCAATTTTAAAATGATAGAAATATTCACAAATCCAAACATTACATCAAAAAAATAACCCAGTTAAATCTAACAAAGAGATATCTTTATCAATAATTGGAAGTGTTATTAACAATGAAAAGCACAATGCAGAACGTTCTTTGTAATTTTTAATTTCAATTTAATTTCAACTACTTATGCTAAATTATAGTGCTGTGGAAATTTAACATATAATTGGTAAAGCATTTGCTTCAAGGTCTAGGAAAAACACAGCAAAAAACCTAGACATACCAAAAGTTGAAAACAAATTAAAATCAAGGCGTATCATTATGCTCTTTTTTAATTATAAGATGCCAAAACCTATTTAAACGGAGATTTTCTTCTTGTCTATTAAAATTATTCGGGTGTTTATATATTTCAATAGCTTCACGTTGCAAACGAACATAATAATGGGTTTGTCTTGACAATATTTTCATATTGTCAAATTGAATGTCATGATTTAGATTATTCAGGGCATGGTCAGCCACAGCAGACCTCTCTGGTTGGTCCAATCTACAAAATCTCATATGTTCTTTGCGTCTTGTATCAAAGCTACGTTTTGTGGTCCCGATGTATACTTTTCCACATGAACAAGATAACTTATACACTCCGGAAGATGATAAAGGGTTTGACACATCTTTAGGTGATCTTAAATGTTCTTTAATTTTTCTTGTAGGTTTAAAAATAGTCCTAATGCCATATTTGATTAGGATTTTTTCAATTTTATTTGTAACATTAGCTATAAAAGGAAGAAAAGCAGTACCAACATTAAGAACTGGTTTTTCTTTAAGGTTACGCCTAGAAGGTGTAATAACATTATTAATATCTGTAAGTGAATATCCATTATCTTGTAAGGATTTTCTTAAATATTTATATTCATCATTCAAAAATTCAGGGCCACAAATTCGTTTTGCTCGATCTACTAAAGATTTAATTACACTAATTTTTTGACGTGGATGGTAGTTGGATAATTTATGAAGGTATCTATCAGTGTGTGTCGGCTTTCTGTAAACCTTAAAAGATAGTGAATCATTATTTTTAGATATTAATATGTCAAGAAATGGTAAACTTCCATTAGTTTCTTGTTCCATGGTAAACTGAATACTAGGATGTATACCATTTATAAAAACCAAAAACTCATGCAGTGCTTCTTCTCCATGTCTCCAAATAACAAATGTGTCATCTACATATCTATACCAAACTGAAGGTTTTTTAGGTGTATTTTGTAACGTTAATGTTTCAAATTTTTCCATATAAAAATTAGCTATAACAGGACTAAGGGGACTACCTATTGCTACACCTTCAATCTGTTCATAAAATTTACTATTCCACTGAAAATAAGTTGTAGTAAGACAGTGCTGAAAAAGAATGGTTATGTCCTTTGGAAAAAGATGATCTATGTATTCAATAGTTTCTTTTGTACTTTTGTAAAAAGTGAAATAACATCAAAAAAAAAACTCCTAGTCAAGCACCTCCTCAGAGTGATAGCAATAGAACACTGGTATTTGAACCAGGTTGAGAAGTAGTACTTCAACCTAGCTTTCTATCACTAGGACTGATTTGTGTACGAGTAGTAGCATTTGAGAGACGTTTTCTAGGATGAAATTTGATTGAGTGTTTTCAATGGCAATTATACCAATTTACGGTTTTATTGATGTTTTAATTTCTGCTTTACTTTGATAATTCATTGTGTAATTAGGTTGTTTGGTGTTTTGATTAATTAATTCTAACGATTCTCGTTTTACTCTCTTATTCGCTAAGCACCCATAAGTAGAGTATTAAGGAAATTCGAGTTAGCGTTTTCAGCGGATATACACGTTTTCAGCATTTTGCAATTAAAACTGCTACTTTGCGTATAGTGTAATATATTTTACTTGTTATTCATACATAAGTTAATGTAAAGCTATTTTCGAGGTTCGCATCTCGACGTGAAAGGGTCACCTTTAAGAGTCAAGACATGTTAGTCTATTTTCAAGAAAAGCAACGACACCTACCTACATCGTTTTCACGCTGTCGCGTGGATTCGAGGGAAAGTTCGTGTTCGCCAAGACAGCATTCCTCCCCGAAGGGGACTGCGCCCTCCCGTCGTTAGAGATTTCGCCCGTCAACCACCAGATACTGTCGCCGCTCAGCCTTGCATTCCGACTACCGTTTATACATAGAAGAGACATAAGAAGAAGAAGATCAGTACCACCATGAGACGTCACAGGCAGTAGCCCCGCCGACGTACACCGTCGACGCCGCAGCCGCCACCGGCAACATAGACTGTAGAAACGAAGAACTGGATCGCTTCCAAACTTGTATATATATATATATATATATATATATATATATATATATATATATATATATTGTTCTCCATATTAGATCAATATACGTTTAAAAATATATAGTTTTATTTATCATGACGTTGATAAGTATCTCGTCTGCCGTGGCTTAAAGTAGTACCTCGACAGCGGATTATTAATTGACAAACTGTTGTCACACATACACTTGCTATTGAAGATAACTGGGTTCTAAAATTTTTACAATTTACTAGTTTGTTAAGATTATTTTATATTGCTTAAGTTTAGCTCGATTAAAAATGGATTTAAAATTAAATTTAGGTCATTGATATCAACGGTAAATAAAATTGGACCTAAATGCGATTCATGGGGCATCCCACCATTGCATTTCGTTTTTCGTGTATATATATATATATATATATATATATATATATATATATTATTGTTCTCCATATTAGATCAATATACGTTTAACAAATATATAGTTTTATTTATCATGACGTTGATAAGTATCTCGTCTGCCGTGGCTTAAAGTAGTACCTCGACAGCAGATTATTAATCGTCAAACTGTTGTCACACATACACTTGCTATTGAAGATAACTGGCTTCTAAAATTTTTACAATTTACTAGTTTGTTAAGATTATTTTATATTGCTTAAGTTTAGCTCGATTAAAAATGGATTTAAAATTAAATTTATCTCATTGATATCAACGGTAAATAAAATTGGACCTAAATGCGGTTAATGGGGCATCTCACCATTACATTTCATTCACGGTGTAACCTCTTATCTACCACGCACTGACTACTTTCAACTGGATAAGATCGAAACTAAGATAACATCCTTTCCGATTATTTCTAAAGTATATAGTGATTTACTTTATCAAGAGCTTTAGAGGAACGATTATAGATTGTATTAACCTTTCTCCTCAAAGCTGTAGTTATAAATTCATTGATACATAAGAACATGGGTGTCACATCTAGAATGAACAAACGCTACTAGTATTCGGAAATAATTTGATCTACTACTTTACCAGTAGTACATAACTTATCTGACATTAACCCACAGTGTCGGGATTTGATAATAGGGCTAAGGTTTGCAACTTTCCAAGCTGACGGATAGCTGCCTTCTGCAGGCGATGTATCAAATACCAATGTTTCAGCCGAACATAGATAGCATTATAACATTACATTGAATGTTAATAACCCTTTAGAATAACACCAACAGAAAGGTATTTTATTTAATGTTTCACCTTGTGTACCACATTATTGCATTGAAAAATTATTACGGAAATCTTAAAGGTGTAGTAACTTTTGTTGGCGCCAGAATTGGATCAATCGAATACAAACATGTAATAGATTTTATAAGGTAAATATGTAAAATGACTGCCATACTTGCCTTTTGCAAACATTGGAGTAGATTTATTTACAGCAGAATCTTATAAAACGTTTTGGGACAAGCTTAAAGAACCATACTTTCTAATGGTCAACGAGGCCAAAAACTAAGGGAAGTGCCTTAGTCCATTAATATTTATCTTTGTGTTTGAAAACGTAGATCGTGATGATTTCGTTTCAATAGCTAATTCAACTCATTATTCTTTTTTCTTATTTTATGCATATTCAGTGATAGGTACTAACACGCACGTTGATTTCAAATGATCGACGTCATGTGCAAAAAAGAACAGGATTGTAAATGATCTTTTATAAAACGGTTGTCAAATATCAAAACTACAAGCTGTCATAGTATACAGCCATAATCTGCATCATTTAATATTAGAGAATGCGTTTTTGCGCCATTGCTTAAAAAACATAAATCCGCTAAAGTTCCTGCAATTCGTATTTCTCGAGAAGATATGTATTTTTAGTAAAGGGAGTGCCAAAAATACTCAGAAAGGCAATATCGTAGGATTTTTTCAACAACCATACAAAATGTGTGATGGTAAGCGGTGCATAACTTTGCATGCAGGAACTGTAAAAAGATTGGTTTGGAATGCTATTTTAACTCTTTGTGGCAGCAATAAATCTGATGATTACCATTCAAATCAGAATTGTTTACAATGTTTTCCATCTTGAATCCATAATCCTTACACTTTACGTCGTCAGTATAACATACTATGAGACCTGAAAGCAGGGATTAAAACCCAAATTGAATGAAAATCGAGGCGGTTAAAACCATGAGACCAAGCTGATCAAAAGCAAATAACATTCTATAATAATAAAATGAGAATAGTAAATTGGGGGAAATACATAGAAAATCGTTTGTATTGTTTTAGTCCATTATTATGAATATCGACCTGCACATTACCATTTCGAAGAGTGTTCAACTTTTCGATAATTACTTTATGGTCTATGAATCCTGGACCTGCTTTAATGAAGAGTCGTGTCCTTCAGTGTAAGTACGAACCAATGACAAATGGTGGCTAGTGGAAGGAAACACCGATTATTTACACTTTATCTTTATCTAATGGAAAGGAAGCAACTGTTTCTGCAAGATACTTGACACCAATGGAAACTAGCTTTGAAACTAATTCAATCTGAAAAACTGAAAATTCTGAACCTTCTAAAATCTTTTGTTAACATCCTCATAAGAGTGATGAGCAATACCAGAAAGGGAAAAATTGTACTTTACAAGGTTCTTTTAGAGCAAAAATATTCAACGGTATACGTGGTTTTCTGTTCTGGTATGTTAAATAAACGATTTATTGTTTAACACGTTGATAAAGCATCCAAAAAGATTTTTTTCTGAATGGAGTGCTAATTTGTATGATTTGTTCATGTATCCTGTACTTTTCAACCTTAAATGAGAACACGGACCTAAATTGTGTAGAAACTGAAAAATGAAATATGAAAATACTTATAGACTTATTATAATAAAATTATAACATACGATTATGTGTACTTGTAATGTGGACATCATCGAATTTTTAAAAATACAAACGCAGATTATATCTAAACAAATTTTTCTTAGATTTCAACCAACGATCTGATTTTGTCTCTAACTTCCTGCACCTTGTTTTTAAATATAAGTAGTATTTCTGTAACACTTTAAATATTGCGTTTAATGTTCGTACACAGGTTACTTCTATTACTTAGTAACCCTTTTGCCCACTTCTATCCAATATTGCTGATATCTAGGTATTTAGAGCTTCAACAGTAAAACAGTATAAAATTAAATGCAATCGCTATTCAAGTTTAAGTTATTGCCGCCAAAAATGAAATAAAATTTATTCTCTCTTCATCATTCCCCGCAGCTCCAACACAAAATGGCTCGATGCAACCGCTATCCTATTTACTACAAATTTAATCCGTAATTAAACTTGAACAGTAACTTAACACGAAAAGCTTAATAAAATATGACATAACTAAATCGTAATACACGGAAGGTAATTTTGAAAATGAACAAAATATATTTTGCCTCAAAGTTAAAACTGCAACTTAGTAATAGTAATTCATGTATTTAGAGTGATAACTTAACTTTAACATTTGAGCATATGTTTATGCCGCGAACGAGCTCAGCAAAGCGAGCGCTATAATTTATGCGAAAAATGTTAAGGCTCGTTACCACTCGAGATGCGTTCATTAGTTTATAGTTCATTGACGCATTAATTTACACAAACAAATACTAAATGCGTATATTAATTTATAATATTTCATCAACTTCTAGAGGTTGCTTTTAACACTGTGTACTCAATATTAATAAATAATGTCTAATCATTTATTTAGGTACCCAGTGCTTGTGTGTTAAAGATGACTTAACATCCTCCCATGCGTGCATGTTAACTAGGGTTTAATATATCACAAAACGATAAATTAATATGTTAACGGAATGGGAAACTTAATCAGGACACATGAGCAATTAGTACGGTAGGATGTTTTGTATCTCATGACAGCGTTTGTAGCAGGAATACGGTTTGTTGAGTCTGGATCAGGTCGTGTTGCTGAAAAGATACGGTTATTAATGGGCTCGGTCTCGTCTAATAAAGTGCAAGATTGACTTCACCCAAACTCACTGGATGTAAAAGTTTCTTTGCACGTTCTGAATGCAGTCCTACATTACAGGGAACTCAAAATAGCTCTTAATAAATACCTGTAAATATTTGGGTGAATTTCAATTCATTGTGTTTTTTTGAACCTGAACTTTGTTACGGCTGTTTCTTTATGTACAAAAGTAGGTGCAGTATATATTACATTTACGTTTACTGTATACAGGGCTAATTTCTACTACTTACGGGACATCTAAGCTTAGAAATACTACTTGCGGGATTGGAGTAGAATGGATAATTATTAAGGGCCGTTTCACACATACACGGCGACCGTCCAAACCGCACCGTTTACACGGTTAAAGGACGAAGATCATACGAGAGCTTTCACACGCACCGTAACCGTGTATACGGTCGCCGTTCACCATGATGTCACCCTGCCTTCCCACTATGAACCACGGCTACGGTTACCGTCTTAACGTCACAACAAGTGATAGTGGAGTAAACTATTCAGTGGATGACTCTACACCTGCCCGGTTCCGCTTATCTACATATTGCCGATTGATGAGTGTATTTTTATTTAAAAGGTATCATTCAATATGACAAATTCAGACATTGACATTGATATTCGCACAACATTAGTGGAAGAAAATCCCGTAATTTGGGACAAAACAAGTTCTGTCTGCAAAGAAAGGAACGAAACGAAAAATGCTTGATGGGAAGCTTTTCTCTAGCAAAAAGTGACTTTGAGGAGTTGGAAGACACAGAAAAGAATAGCGTTGGTAAGTTTTATTATTTATTCTAAGATGAAATATAGGTAAATCTATACAGATATGATTAACGTTCAAAACATAAAATTTTTTAAAGTTGCCATTTCACAGATCCCACAGTTGTTAAGAAGTAGTCAGTTAAAATATTTCTCACATTGTTTGCTAATATTCCCCCGCGCACTGCTTCTTCTCTTGGTATATTATCAAGTTATTTTCATTGTATCCTCTACTTCACATCCCGAACAAAGTTGTGTAAAACATCACAAGCCTTAACAATGTCTACAGCAAAATCAGGCTCCAAGTTTATAGGGCGATGAAATATATTCCATTTATTATCATTTATTCCAAACGAGGATTCTACGTACCTTCGAGCTCGAGATTGACGATAATTGATAATCTTTCTTTTTACAGTCAAGTTATGTCCACCATATGATCGAAGTAGATGTTTGTGTAGCCCTAATGCTTCATCCCCCACCAAAAAGTAAGGTACTTTAGATAATTTTGAGCCTGATAGACATGTATCTTCAGGAATTTCGAGTTCTTTATTGTTTAGTGATGTCCACATCGAGGAGACCTTAAATATGTTAGAAGCGCAATCTTTTCCGTAGCTTCCAATATCAGCATACACACAACAATAATCCCAGTCTGCCACCGCCATCAAGGCCACAGAAGAATAAACTTTACAGTTGAAGTACATCGAACCAAGCGGATTGATTATTCTAATATGTTTCCCGTCAACTACTCCTAAACAGTGCGGCAAATTCGCCTTGCATTCGAAATTTGAAGCGATCGTCTCCCAATGCGTACGGTACGATGATACATCTCTTACAATCTTGCTCACTGTAGAAATTCCTAGTAGATAACTGTCAAAGTACAATCGCTCGCCAGATATCTGAAAAAAAACGTTAGTGTAGATATTTGTGTTTCTGTGCAGGTAAAGAAGTGATGAAGAAATGGGTGAATGGTCGAGATGCTTTTCAAAAATCTGTTAAAAAACAAAGAGAGGCTGCAAGATCAGGATCTGGAGCGCCAACTAGAAAAACGTACATTTACAATGCGCAATTGCAATTCCTAGATAAAAGTCTTACTGGAAAGCCAAACAGAGAATAGTCTATCGGCCTAGTCTAACAACCCGAAACAGCAGATGAGGGAACACCTCAAAACTCTCTGAAACTGAAGCTATTCAAGGAATCGCCAAAGTTTTCAAAAAACCAGAATTACGAAAACGCAAATTGGAGGATGTTGAAATAGAAATGATTCGAAACGCCGGATCGTCATTAGTCTTTTTTTAGAGGAATAATTCCTTCATTGAACACTTTTGATGATGATGAGATATTAGGATTCCAAATGTCGGTGTTATAAACAATAAGACCCATCAAGCAACGGAAAACAGTGCTTTCCTATATCAACCCCTTGCTAAGACGCAACATCTACGTATAAACACCAGTCAACAAGCGACAAATTCAATCGGACGCCTTCTCTATCAGAACATGGATCCAACATTGCTCTCTACTCAGACAACGTATAGCCCCATGTGCAACCAGATGCCGAGTACTTCACATGGTTGGACCGATCAGCAGACTAGTTTATATCACATAATGGAACCTGTTCGATTGTGTACGAACTAGCAGAGAAATTTGGCAGTTTTTGGCAGCGAGCCAGTATTATGAAAATATTGGTCAGCATCTTTCAAAAACACCTGCATCGTTTTCGCGAAAAAAAATTTTCGTGTATGTCTGACTGTGTATCTGTTTGTGGCTCCGAGACTATTTGATCGTTTTTAATGAGATCTAATATGTACCTATATCTGAAAGTTATGTATAAAACTGGCTTTTCGTCAAAATCAATTAATGGGGGCGAAAAGAAGGCAGTTTTCTTGGGGGTGTACTTCCAAAACCAGAACCAGAAGGTCTATCTTTGGTGAAAAGTTAGTAACCCTAAGCCACGATCGGAAAAATTTTTTTTTTAATTTTGAATTTAAAATGGCTGCCAATATGGCGATTTTATTACATTTCGGCGCTTGCGCTGTCACTCAAAAACCATAAAACTACTTGCAATTTGGAAATCGAGATAAAAGTACATGTTTTCGGACGATTCGTAAATATTTAAAAAAAATAATAAAAAGTTGCCCTTAATTACGGGGTTAAAATTGCCCTTTTCTTCAAAATTGATTTTCTCAAAAACAGCTCTGGAAATTTTTTTTAAATTTACGTATTTATAGTCACATATAACGAAAATATA
Source organism: Vesta saturnalis (assembly GCA_036346205.1). Taxonomy (NCBI): domain Eukaryota; kingdom Metazoa; phylum Arthropoda; class Insecta; order Coleoptera; family Lampyridae; genus Vesta; species Vesta saturnalis. Next base: position 67,092 of record JARFJB010002015.1, on the reverse strand, counting down.
ATGAGCTTTATGACATTTCTCTAACTTATCCAAGACCGGAGTTAGAAATCTTTAAATTTGAAAACTTTGATCCCTAATAACTATTCCTCTGATTAAAATAAAATATTGGAATTAAGGGATTATATAGTAGACATATATAGCTGCTAAACTGCTATATTGAAATATTTTTAGCGCTTCCGGTTTTGGCGAAAATAACAAAAAATATTTTTTTAAATATTTTATATCAAAGTTTCAAAAACAATTCTAAAGTATTTTAATGTTAATTTCTCATGCTATCCAAATATGTAAAAATATACAGTGATTTGCAAAATACAGGGTGAATAAGAAAAAAAGAATTTTGTAGGTATGTCTTATTATATTGCAAGTTATACGGAGCAAGGAATTGCTGCGGGCAACAATTAGTTTCTTTATACGAGAAAGTGTTGTGCCGTAGTCCATTGGCCAGATTTTTTTGTAATATACGTTCTTTAAATATATTTTGTTTTTTCGGTCACCAAACCATGGCTATACTTCATCTCATGCAAAACAACAATTGGGAGCGTTTTATACAAAAAACATGGAGGGCGTGCGATCTCTATGCGGAATTTGGTGTTTTAAACTACACTAGGTGTTAGGATGGTTAATTGAGCAAAATGATTAATTAATAAATAATAATTCGGAATTTCAACTCTTTACATACCGTGAGGTTTAGTTCTGGCACATGGTTCATATTAGGCCGTCCAGAAATTCATTCTGCACATGTACGTATTGTAACGCTTCCAACTACGTTTTCCGCAATTGCACTATTACCGTTGTTAGTGTTTGTGAAATTGCTTCTCCGAAGAGGGATTTATGCAAAAGAACAGGAAACGTTACAGATATTTTGTAACGAAATTCAATTTATTGATATTTCATATTTTACTTTCCATGCTGACGGATAGATCTTTCTTAATTGATTTATTAAATATTTATGTTAACTAATAAAATTGGTAAGAAATAACTCAATTGGATTTTTCAAAAACGGCTTGAGATATCATGATGAAATTTTACGCGTGTCTATATCTGTGGGAGACGCATACTTTGCAATACAACACGATGTTTCAGTCGTACCATTGGCGCGCGTATTGGTACGTCACAGGCTGTTTTTCAAGAAAAAAGTAGGATGCCGCTGATTTCTCTAAAAATAAAAAATATTTTTTAATTCTTTATTCAATTGTGAAGAAAAGAGCTCTCTTGACTTTTTATAGGACGACGTACCGTTTTTGTGTAAAAAAAACATTTTAGTGCATGTCCATTTATTACAGAAAAAAAGTTTTAAAAATCAAGGGTTTCATACAAGGGCAAAAACAAATATTTCACCAATCCAAAAATTTTACCAACCAAAAATTACAAGAACTGTTCAAAGTGACCAACTCGAGCTCGGATGCAAGAATCCAATCTTCTCCTCATTGACTGGCGAACTCTCTCAAAAACACCAGGATCTGTTTTAATTGAGTTGCACCCAGCAATTATTCGATTTCTTAAGTCTTCTACGTTTTCCAATGGAGTGGCGTACACCAAGGACTTCAAATGGCCCCACAGGAAAAAATTAAGGGATTTAAGTCCGGGGATCGTGCAGGCCATAAGTGAGGTTCACCCCGGCCAATCCAACGATTTCCGTATGCTTGTGTTAAGAAATCACGAGCTACTTGACTAAAGTGGGCTGGTGCGCTAATGGTACGTCCTCCAGAAATCCAGGGAGCGTGTTTTCCAAAAAGTTGCGATACACCTCTCCGGTAAGTCTCCCGGGTAGAAATACCGGTCAAATTAGACAGTCACCCACAATCCCAATCCAAACGTTCAAAGAAAACTGATGTTGAAAACGATCTTCAACCATTTCATTTGTATTTTCTTCACACCATACATGGTTATTATGGAAATTCCGTATTGCATTTCTTGAAAAGTCGCTTCATCGGTGAACAGAATCAACATCAGGAGTTGAGGGATTTGAAACATTTTGTGCAAAAGCCATTGACAGAATGCAATGGGAGGAGGAAAATCAGCAGGAAGAAGTGTTGAACGCGTTGTATATGGAATGCATACAACAAATTTTCCTTAAGAATGTGCCAAATAGTCCCATTACTTACATCCAAAGCGTCAGCAATTTTTCGAGTAGAAGTACCTCGATCTTCTTCAGTCATGTCCAACACATCCTCTTCCAGCTTTACCGTTCTTGCTGTCCTTGGCCTTCCTGCTCCTCCATTTCGTCTTAATGTGCCTGTTTCATAAAGACGCCGATGAATACATTCGAAAGTTTTTCTATCAGGAGCAATACGATCCGGAAATCTTTCAGTACACAACCGCCTAGCTTCTAATGCGTTCTCATCAGCAAGTCCATAAATGTAGTGCATGTCGGTCATCTCGGCATTCGTGTAGCGATTCATGATAAGAAATTCGTCACATACAAAATTATTAATCACGAGACTCATTCAATATGTCAGTGATATGTCAGTGAATAATACAGGAATGTTTAAAAATATTTTTGTACGCATGATAAATGGACTTGCACTAAAATGTTTTTCTTTACTCAAAAACGGTACGTCGTACGATAAAAAGTCAAGAGAGTTTTATTCTTCACAATTGAAGAAAAAATCAAAAAAAAATTTTGGAGAAATCAGCGATATCCTACTTTTTTCTTGAAAAATAGCCTGTTTTTTTAAATTAAACTTCAACACGCTATAGATCGGTAACGAAGCGTTTGCGGACCTATGTTTATAGGAATTTTATTGTATAAATTGACCTGGGCAATCACCCCCTTTAATATTGCCGCATCTTTTTTAAACACCCTGTAATATATATATATATATATTATATATATATATATATATATATATATATATATATATATATATATATATATATATATATTTGGTGCAAAATAAATAAATGCATTCAATCAATTGGAAATACATTTTAAATCATAAACTTACCTCGTAATAGTGAATACTAATAATAATAGTATTGAAAAAAAACTGTTGTTTACAAATGCAATGGAAAATAATAAGTTACGAAGCGAAAGATAAATTATTATAACTACAAAATACGATGCGATTATACGAAATGAAATACGAAGAATAATTTGAGGTTAAATAGCCAAGACGACATCTGACAGCGTCATGCGCTTTGACTTTAGAATCGACATACGTTTTTAAGTCCTGCATTTAAAATATATAACCCGTATTTCTTTAAGTGGGAACTTCGCACTAAGATAAAGGGAAACAGATGCATTTCACAGTAATAATTATATCCCCATTCTCGAGTCCGCCATGAGACACTTCTCCCCGGCGCTACAATATAACATTAAACATCTGTTATTCAATTGATAGTTTAGCACTGTGTGATAACAATAAAAGTGAATCTATCAAATTCATTTCAGTGACCTACCTATCGTATTCACGGTTACAGATCAGGCTATTTGTTTTTACCTCTATTATTAACTTATACAAATTATTACTGTGAACTGTGATAGTTTGTAGTTTGTTATTTGACATTCGGCAAAGCATTTTATAAAATTTGAGAACTGGAGGACCGTTTTTCCACTTGGCGCGGATCATCGCAAAATAATACTGCGCATTACCAATCTTCACGTGTGTAGATACTCCTGCAAGTCAAATGGATCCCCAAAAAAACCACAAATAATATAACCTGTGATGTCGAGCACATATTATTATCTAGACTAAGAGATCGATGTATAAATTAATTAAAATAAACGTGTATTAGGTATAATAAGTTTATTACACACAATAAATGCATATTATTACTTTAAAAACTAGCAGCAACGGCTACATTTACAATACGGTCTATGATGATAGTCATCATCCCTATGATTTTTATACCACTTGTCCCAGTGACCACGACTTTCACATCCATAATTCCTTTTAGGTCTATACCAATCGTGCTTGGATCCATGATGTCCATGCGAATTATCACAATGATGGTGATCGTCCCAATCCCATCGTTCTATATCATGGCAGTGATTATTTTTAATGCCGTGGGATGAAATGCTAAGCTGAAAATTACCAATTTATACTGAATTATGACTGATAAACATTTCATTTATTATTACATTCCTCTGTTACTGTTCCATTAGTTTCTAAAAGTTACAGTATAAGCTTACCACACAAAAAAGAATCGCAAATGCTACAATCAATGGAGAACTTAACTTCATCTTTGCGTATTTTTGTAAGTGAATGTAAAAATTTATTTTTTACTTTTATACCACACATTGTTAATGTTGATGAAAATATTCCTCACGTACAAACGCAATATTCAGTTAATTTTATAAAAACAAAATTGACCTTCATACCTTTAAATCACACAAATTTTATTTTAATTGATTGTTTGATCACTTTGTACGCTTATTATTAACAAACGTCCTAATTGAGTTATTTCTTACCAATTTTATTAGTTAACATAAATATTTAATAAATCAATTAAGAAAGATCTATTCTTTTGCGTAAATCCCTCTTCGGAGACGCAATTTCAGAAACACTAACAACGGTAATAGTGCAATTGCGGAAAACGTAGTTGGAATCGTTACAATACCTACATGTGCAGAATGAATTTCTGGACGGCCTAATATGAACCATGTGCCAGAACTAAACCTCACGGTATGTAAAGAGTTGAAATTCCGAATTATTATTTATTAATTAATCATTTTGCTCAATTAGCTCTCCTAACACCTAGTGTAGTTTAAAACACCAAATTCCGCTTAGAGATCGCACGCCTTTCATGTTTTTTTTTTTTTATAAAACGCTCCCAATTTCTTGGAATGTATTTTTTTGTAAGTGTTGTTTTGCATGAGATGAAGTATACCCATGGTTTGCTGACCGGAAAAACAAAATATAGTTAAAGAACACAAGCTGCTAATCTACAAGACCGTCATCCGTCCGATGCTCACCTACGCCTGCGAAGCATGGGGCTACACCGCACCAAGCACGGTAAAACAACTACAAGTAATGCAAAACAAATGTTTCAGAATCATCACAAATGCACCATGGTACGTCAGAAACGCGCAGCTCCACAGGGACCTCAAGATGCCGACCCTCACGGACTTCATGAAAACCGTCGCAGCCAACCAGGAAAAGGTACTAGCGGCCCACCCGAATCCAGCCATCGCGGGATTATGGGACTACGACGCCAGCAACAACAAGAGGCCGAAGATAGTGTTGTGTTGAGTTAAAATGAACAATCAAATGCCATGTAGTTACACATTCCTTTTATTGTTACATATCTTAAGTTAGTTTAAGCTAAGTAGGAATGAAATGACATGTATACACTATGACTGAATAAAGCAAGGTCCGACGAAGGTATAAGGGGCAATGGTGCCCGACATACCGTAGTCTCACCGATTAAAATGAAAAGTTAAAGAACGTATATTACAAAAAAATCTGGCCGATGGACTTCGGCACAACACTTTCTCGTATAAGGAAATTAATTGTTGCCCGCAGCAATTCCTTGCTCCGTATAACTTGCAATATAATAAGACATACCTACAAAATTCTTTTTTTCTTATTCACCCTGTATTTTGCAAATCACTGTATATTTTTACATATTTAGATAGCATGAGAAATTTACTTTAAAATACTTTAGAATTGTTTTTGAAACTTTGATATAAAATATTTAAAAAAATATTTTTTGTTGTTTTCGCCAAAACCGGAAGCGCTAAAAATATTTCAATATAGCAGTTCAGCTGATATATATGTCTACTATATAATCCCTTAATTCCAATATTTTATTTTAATCAGAAGAATAGTTATAAGGGATTAAAATTTTTAAATTTGAGAATTTCTAACTCCGGTCGTGATGAGGAAATGGTAAAACCTCTAGTAATCAATATCGGAGAATCCAGTGAAGATGATAGTGAAAGTGAAGGTGATGACTTTTAATTATAAGATATCCAATATGTGAATTTAAAGCAAAAATTAGAATCTTAGTTAGTCTATAGCATTGTAAAGAATTATTATATTTAACATATACCTCTGTAGCTATACTTAGGTTTACATTAGCTTTATATATATATATATATATATATATATATATATATATATATATATATATATATATATATATATATATATATATATATATATATATATATATATATATATATATATATATATATATATACAGGTGTCTCAGAAACATGTTGCCAAACTTTAGGGGTTATAAAGGCCGATGAATTAAGTACTTTTGCCTTATAAACGTATGTCCGGAAATGAGTCGTTAAGGCACTAGACGAAGAAGTGTTAAAAATTGCAGAATGTTCGCATTTACGACTTTTGTATTTTTAATATTTATTAAATAAGAAAACAATAAAACATTATATTAGTTGTTCAAAATTGCGGCCATCGACTTGCTGACATGCGGTCGTACGTCGAACCATTGATTGGCGAACTCGATAAAGGATGTGCGGATCTTCCTGAACAACTTGACTCGCAGCCATTACCCTTCCAATCAATTCTTCTTCTGTAGTTACAGGTGTTTCATACACTAATGATTTGAGGTAACTCCAGAAGAAAAAAATCGACAGGTGTCAGATCTGGGCTTCGGGCTGGCCAGTTAACAGGTCCACCTCGTCCAATCCACCTCTCAGGAAATTCTAAAGTTAGGTGGTCCCGCACGTTGCGAGTAAAATGCGCCGGAGCTCCGTCGTGCTGATACCACATTCTACGACGAATGTCCAATGGAACATTTTCAAATAACTCAGGGAGAACTTCTTGTAGGAATGTTAGGTAGATTTGACCATTTAAACGTGGAGGTAGTAGGTACGGTCAAATAATATGATCTCCTACTATGCCAGCCCACACGTTAATAGAGAACTGATACTGGTTAGACTTCTGAAATGTTCCATGAGGATTTTGGTCGCTCCAAATGTGACTATTACGGCTATTGAAGTAACCTTCTCTAGTAAAGCAAGCTTCATCGCTAAATAGAATAACTGAGCTAAAATCGAACTGTCGAGTGCATTTTTCCAAATACCAGCGACAAAAGTTTACTCTTGGACCGTAATCCCGTTGGGTCAAAGTGTGTACTTTTTGAAGATGATAAGGGTATAGCAATTGTTCATGAAGTACACGCCATACTGATGCCCTTGTATTTCCAGTTTGATTTGCTATTGCTCGCACACTAGTGGAGGGTTTTTCTTCCACTCGTCGCAATACTTTTCTTCCATCTCCACCGAACGAGCCGTTCTTTGCTGACCCGTACCTCCATTTCGTTTAAAATTTCCTTTTTCTCTAAACGAAAGTGTAATGAAACGAATAATCTGCGAGATGGATGGCGACGATTGGGAAACCGACCAGCGTAGATCCGTGCAGCTTCCTGCTATTGCATCTTGCTTCTCCATAAATCAGATGCATATCAGCCATTTCTCAAAACTAAAATGTTCCAAAGTAAAAGAATTCTTCTTTACTTAAATTATCACTTTAAAATAACAACTATTTGAAATTTACAAAATCAAAGTGACATTCAAAACGTCATTCAAAATTTGAACAATTTTTGATAATTGAAGAAAAGTTCTTTTGCTATGAAACATTTCAGTTTTGAGGAAATGGAAAAGGAAATTTTAAACCAAATGTAGGTACAAGTCAGCAAAGAACGACTCGATCAGTGGAGATGGAAGAAAAACAAAATTTAAAAAGCTTATCAATGAAGCTTGTTTTACTAGAGACAGTTACTTCAAAGACCGCAATACTCATATTTGGAGCAACCAAAATCGTGTCGATGGCCGCAATTTTGAACAACTAATATAATGTTTTATTGTTTTTCTTATTTAATAAATATTAAAAAATACAAAAAGTCGTAAATGCGAACATTCTGCAATTTTTTAACACTTCTTCGTCTAGTGCCTTAACGACTCATTTCCGGACATACGTTTATAAGGCAAAAGTACTTAATTCATCGGCCTTTATAACCCCCTAAAGTTTGGCAACATGTTTCTGAGACACCCTGTATATATTGACAAACTGTAAACTGAGATTTTTAAAATCGGTTATATTATCAACTAATAATAAATCTCATTTTTAGCTTCCAATACAGTGTACTTATTTATGACAAAATCAATTAATAAGTGGCTTCGATAACCAAATTACAGTCTTGACTCTTTTGACGTAGTGAGATCTGTCGGCTAAAAACGATCCTCCGCAATTAACCAAACTTTTCGCACTTCATTCGGGCACTGCCTACTGATAGCTAATTCGTTTCTTATTGAAAATTATTGATATAATTAACTTATAAAACAGATCCAAAACGAAATTTTGTTGACCCGGTCTCGGTACTGCCAATCGTTTACAGTTGTACAAAATATTTTTATCATACGGCTACCCACACTCGGTGGAATTTACATGCCAGAGTAAGTTCGAACAGACCTTAAACGAAATTCGACTTTATTTATAAGTAGTGTTTAGGGGCCGGTTCTGGACCAATTCAATGTCACTCGACCTATGGTGGTGAGAAATGTAAGCTTTTAGATCTCTTCAAGGTCAAACTTTTGGCGGGAAATTTAAATTTTTAGAACTACGGAGTGCCGCAAGGCTCTATACTAGGACCATTCCTATTCTTGATTTTTATAAATGACTTATCGTCTCATTGCGTTACTGTCAGTCTTTACCTTTCGCGGATGATCAAAAAATATTTATGCCTATAACTAATAATTTGGACTGCTTAAACTTTCAAAACGATCTTAATGCAATTTTCCAGTGGAGCCAACAGAACATACTACCTTTTAACATAAGAAAATGTAAGATTTTATCTTTTTCTCGTAGGAAAAAGACAATCATATTTGATTATAAACTTAACGGAATAGACTTGGAACGTATAACTACAATAAAAGATTTGGGGGTAACACACGATGACAAATTAAATTTTAATCAACACATAAATGTTACAGTGGCTAGTGCTTATAAGACCTTAGATTTCATTATGAGACAAGCAAAATACTTCACGAAAATAAGATCAGTTAAGCTTCTATATTTTGCATTAGTCAGATCAAAATTGGAATATGCCAGCACAGTTTGGCACCCACATACATTTAATTCAATAAAAGCAGTTGAAAAAGTGCAAAACAAATTTCTAAGATTTCTTTATTTTAAAAAATATGGTACTTACCCAAACTACAACATTAGGTCAATTGCTTTAAGAAATGAGTTCGACACTCAAAGTTTAGCTAAAAGGAGGAATATATTTCTGTTACACTTGGCTTTTAACATTTTAAATTTTAGAATTAAAGATAGTTACCTGCTAACTTTAATGCAAATTACAATCCCTCGCGTTGCTGCCAGGGGCGCCTCTCTCTTTTATGTACCTGTGACAAAGTATGCTTTCAATAGACCGTTTTTGCAAATGCGGCGCCTCTATAACGAAATTTGTAACTTAATACTTGATTTAGATGTCACCATGAAATTTGACGTGTTTTCGAAACGACTAGTAAACTTTTATGGGTTTGATTGACAATTCAAGGGAGACTTCTTGTACATCAACAGTTTAATAGTAATGTTTTACATCAAATTAAGTTTAATGTGGTAGACCATGTATTTGTTTTATTTTATACCTATGTATGCAGTATCCTACTGCGTAATTAGGGCTATGCCCTGTGTAGTTTGAATGAATGAATAAATAAATAAATAAATAAATAAATTTTACAAAGTCACTATGCGGTCAAACGTTTTGGCGGGAAATTTGTATGTCAAGGTCAAAAGCTAAAAATAGAAATTGCAATGTCATCATCATATAACAATTCTTAGAAGTCTGAAAATAGAGTGGCCAAGGTCAAAAATTATTGACCTCTGGGGTATCGTATGACATTTTTTAGTTTATAATAAACGGCTTTCTTTGCATGTGCATGATTCAGTAAACTATTTATAGGCAAACATGACGAAAATAATGCATGAAGCAGCTACCCCTAATGTAAAAGCTACCCCTAGTAAATAAAAATAAATTAAAAAAGAAACCCAACACCCCCGTCGACTTTTAAACCTATCTAACACATATATCAAATTGGGGCAGCTATCCCTAATGTAAGAGCTACCTCTAGTAGGTTATTCTATTTATATGTAATAAATAATAAAATTTGTGACGTTAGGAAAATCTTTTAATTTTAAAATGCGCCATTCATAAAGTGAAGTGAAATTTTGTATTTAACTTTAAATGAAATAAATGTTGTACATTGATATGCAATAGTGAATAGTTAGGTATGAATAAAAATTGTAACATTAGAAAAAGCTGTTAAGTTTAATAACGGTAGTATGTATAAGATAAGAAGAGCATAATAATAAAGTTTTAACCCTGAAATGTTATGCAACTAACAATACTCTCGTGATATTTTGTATAAATTTATATTCATTTTAAAACAAAAACAATACATTTTTAAGATAAATACTGATGTAAAATAAAATCCTTTATTTATTTCGGAAATATTTGTAATATGTTCTTCATCTAAAAAATTCTAACGATTTTTTTAGTAAAGAAAGCCTTCCTTAACTGTGAAATATTATACATCACAATTCGATATAAAACGTATCTTTACATTTTTAATATTTTCCATATTAATTGAGTATCAATAGGAAATGTGATGTAATATAATAAATGTTTAATGTATTTGTAATGTTTTTTTTTCTAAAAAAAAATTTAACGATTTTTTTTTATGAAATAAAGTAACTCTCACGATGTATCTTTGGATATTTTACATTTATACATACAATTACAACCCATTTTAAATGGATTGTACTCGTAATGAGTAAAAATCTTGCAATTGTAAAATGCATTGCCCATATAGTATTATCAGTATGATTTGTAATATTATATTTAACTTGAAATACAAGTATTGTTCTAGAATGGAATGTATAATTGCAATTATTCTTGTGTAAACGATAGACGTGTACTTGAACTATAAAAGTATTGTGTGTTTGAAGGTATGTGATTTAAGTAAATATATATGCGCATATTTATGGAAAGAGACAAAAGACGACTCGATGTGGACGTCCGCTTTCTCAGGGTATAGGAGGAGATGTGGGGGAGGGCATAAATAAAGTCCTACAAAGGATTCGCTCCTGAAAATTTAAAATTTGCACCTAATTCTCAGAAAAAGAAATTTTTTTTTCAACGCAGTTGCGTTTTATAAGTGGCAATTTATCCATTTCATGCATAAATTTATCAAAATATGAAAAAATTACTCTTAAATTAACCAATTCCATTTTGAAACAACAAAGAGCACTTAAAACACAACTTTTTGTACTTACGTAAGCTCAGAAGAAACACATGCATGCAATTTATCCATTTCATATATAAATGTATCAAAGTGGTCCTTAAATTAACCAATTCAGTTTTGAAACAACAAACAGCACTTAAAACATGACTTGTTTTTTAATTTAGTTTGATTAGGACTCCAAATTTAAAATTTTTGATAGAGCGGGATATTACTGCTTCAAGAATTGTAGGATAATGAACGCAGTTATGTTGCGTTGAAAGCATTCTATGCAGGTGTGATTGCGAACATTCTACATTTATCTTAGTCACCAATTCACATTACAATTTTGAAACGGGATTTGCAAATGTATGAATGCAATTGTGTCATTTGCATTGCATAAATACATGGCGTAAAGTTTTCAGATTTACATGCTTTTGAGAACTGTTTTGACTTTTATTTAACGCAAGCTTTTTTTCACTTTTAACTGTACTATATTTTCACACTTTCTTTATATGCATGATATTTTAAAGTTTGCAAAATATGATTGCTTTACTTTGATGTAGAAATTTATACATGGGTACATGAGTAAGTCAGCCTTCCAGATGTTTTAAACTTTTTCCTTAGCGTAGATCAATTCACTTTTCTAGCGCAAATTGAACTATCACTCACATTTTTTTAGCTCTAGTAAAATTTCAATGTACCTATGCACCGTTTTCATGAAAACTGGAAATATGACTGATATGTATGTATATTTCCAATAATAATAATGTAAAGATGTTTTTTAGCTGTAGTAAAGTTTTGAGGATAAATAATAAACTAAAAAAGTTTAACATTTATTTATTTATTAAAACATAAAAAAACATTTATAACTACAATAATTTTACAAAAAAATACTGTACTAAACAGATTATGCAAAAACTTCTTACTAACATATACTAATTTAAAACTATTCACACATCTATAACAAATTTACTAAACTACACTATACACACTAATTTAAATATTTACATCCAAGTCCTCTAACGTATGCAGCACGTTTTCAGATTTTGCTATACTTATTCTAATTTTTTTTAACTACTGGTTAGCCTCAGCTAACTACACAGTTAGTTGCTCAACGCGATCGACTCCCGACACCTCACTGTTTGTGTATTCTGACAAGATTTCATGTAACCATCTCACGCTCTTTGCCCTAAATTCTTGCAATGTCGAAGGGTCTTGCATAAGATGTGTTAGTGGAGATGTTGCAAGGCCCTCCTGGTCATCATCTCGTTGTATGAGGAATAGATTCTTCCCTCCATATTGGATTTGGCGAAGTGACGGTGGTAATAGTGGTTGTTGCGGTGTGGCAACAACTGTTGTTGCCGGTGTAATACTATAAAAATAATAAATTACAGTAGTAATGTATTAGTCAATACATAAATCAGTAAATGAAAACTCATTTAAGTAACGTATACTTACTTACTTTTCAAAATATCCTGAAAAATCCTCCTCCACATCATTGTCTCTGATAGATATGACAGGAATATTTTTATTTGAAGGTGTCGGGAGTGGTTCTGTAGGCTGGTCTCTAAAACATGGTTGCACCAAGATATATTGCAGAATATTTGCCTTTATTTTCATTGACAGTTTAGATATCTTGCTTGTTGAAGCCATCGTGACTACTAGGTAATGAATGAGTATTCACATAAAGCTTTAACACTATATACATGTAAATCTGTTAACGTTATCCAAATTGCTAACAAGTGGAAGTGGTTAGTAGAATGAACTGACCTATGCAAGCGAAGGGTGATAATCTGTAATGAATGCAGCATAATCTATGCACGAAAAATTATTTCATATGATGTCAGCAAGGTTAAGTTAAAAGATGTTCCCAGGAACACCCACTGAAGATAATAGAAAAAGTGCAATGTCTGAATTGATACTCTTGCGAATACAATTTGAACGTAATCTAAGGCAATGAACTAAATCGTGTGAAAGTATTTCATGCAATATAAGCAAGATTAATGATTGGTGTTAATAGATATTCTCAGTAAAGACCAGTAATAATAATGAACAAAGTGCAGTGTGTGTATCTGTCTGAACTGAGGTTCCTGCGAATACTATTTCAACGTAATCTAAAGGTAATAAGATAAAGCCTGTAAAAGTATCAAGTTTAATTTTCATATAAGACGATTTTTGGTATGCTGCATAAAGTCAAATACAAGTTATAACAAGTTTGTGATATTTCACCTTGAATGTGGGTTTATATGACTATATAAGCCAATAGAGAGCATTTTTTATACCAGTCAGTATATTGCACTCATGACTAGAATTGTAATTCTAATTGTAAACCTAAAGTACTACTATAGTTACTTAAATTATTAATTTTTAATTATCAGTTATAATAAATAAAATATTTGCTACAAGTCCATTACTGCATAATCGGCAGTGTGTGCTTTATATTTTTGCATTGTTGGATATAGTTTTGAAAGTAACTAATATTAAGCTATTGCAAGATATAATACAAAATAAAATTTATCTAGATGCAAGTGAAAATTTGCTTAAACACGAAAGTAATTTATTATTGTTAAAGGGCTATCTTGTTAGACTTAAACAGTTAAAGAACGCTTCAGAGAAAACAGGTAGTGGAATTATTAATGGTGTTAAAGAGCGTACACGCAAATTATGTTGGTACTCTCTAGATTCATGTTTTAATGGTAGGTTACTTACAGGAATTATAGTTAATATAGCAAACATCAACAACCCTCTTATTTTTTTACAAAATGCATACAATAGTTTTGCACGAAAGGTTAAAGTAATGCTAAGGCAAACGATGCTAAATGTGAATGTCCTTCTAGTCTGCAATTTTATGCACCTTCAAATTAAATTATCGAATTGAAGACTTTGAACCTGATGGAAAATGTACGTAAACATAAGGATATACGTTTAGTAACGAAATGGGAGGGTCGCGATGGTGCTCGTGCTTACATAGCAAAACCAAATTTTCATAGTTGTACAATATTTGATAATGATATGCTTATCATTCAAATGAATAAGCTAAAAGTATATTTCAATAAACCTATATATGCAGGATTCAGGATTTTAGACGTTTCAAAAACATTTTTATACAATTTTCATTACGGTTACACCCTACCCAAGTTTCATAATAATGCTAAGCTCTTGTACATGGATACGGATAGCCTCATATACGCCTTGTCAGTTCCCGATATCTATAAATGCATTAAAGAGGACATTGATAAATTCGATACATCTGATTATAGCCGCAACAATATATTTGGAACTCCATTAGTAAATAAAAAAGTCCCTGGCTTAATGAATGATGAAAATCATGGCGCAATTATGTTGGAATTTGTAGGACTTCTTGCAAAAATGTATGCTTACATGGTTGATGAAAGAGTCCTACCCGCGCAAGCGTCAAACAGATCACGATAAATGATTATAAACATGTTTTGTTTGATGGTGACGGAATAAGGCGTTATCAGCATCTGATAAGATCAAAGAAACATGAGTTTACACTCAAACAGAATAAAGAAGTACTTAATCCTTGTGATGATAAACGATTAGTAAATTTCAATTTCACTAATATTAGACCTTGGGGATTTAACTTTACATCGCATTTTATTCGTCGTCTGTTTCAAAAAACAATTTTACCATTATGAACAGTCTTGAATACAAATTGCAGGAAGAACTATGGTAGAGTAATGATAAAATCTACAGAAAATACCTGAAGTGTTCTTTGATGGAGAGGTCCTCCCCCTAAAGCTGTTTATTTGTACTGAATATATTGCAATATATTCCTGATGAGTGTTTTTACTGGAGTGCTATAAACTCAGTGTGCAAATGAAGTTATTGTTAAGACATTATTTGATAAAAAAATTAAATTAAACAATACCATTAAAAGTTTTATAAAATTGTGTACCGATAAGGGCTACAATTCATTAACTTTTGATGAAGTAGATAGGATCTTAGACGATATGAGTGTACTTGTGACATACCGCTTAAAATCTATCTATACAATTTATTGTGGGTTAATGATTCAACAAATGTTAAATCTACCTTAGAAAATATTGCTTACAAAGACATTTTATTTATTATAACTGAATGTATTGAGAAATCGGCATATTATGCTGACTACAAGTGCCTCGATATTTTGATTGAAATATTATTAGAACAAAATATCAACTATAAGTTTCAATCGTGGGAAAACGATGAGCACCACAAAATTTATTACTGGATACTGGACAACATCAACAAAGGTGAAACAAATTCAAATTCCTGCTTGGGATGGAGGTGTGTGCCATATTCGGTGATATGGCCATCCAGTAATATAAATCACTAGAAGTATTTTAGGTTCACTTTATAAGATAATGAAATTTTAAAAACAAATGTAATATTTATATTTAAAAAATAAAATACTATTATTTTTTTGTGCCTTTTATTTCATCTAAGAGCTACATCCTTTTATACAAACTATATAACTAATATAAGTAATTTATTTCACAAATTATAAGTTAAATATTATAAAACAATATCATCCTTAATGATTCATGATCTTTCATCCAATTCCCCCCACTTTACGAATAACTTATTATGCTTGGAGCGAAGAACTTTTTCTACTAGATACACATCAGGATACTTTGTTTTCTGTAATTCATGTTCATAAGACCCTCCCAGTACAGGTTTTCCCTTCATGTCTTCCAGTATGTACGTAGTGTATGTACGTAGTGGGGTTAGTAATGCGAACTTCCACGATCTTAAATAGTTCACTAGACCAATTGGGTGTGCATCATTTGGCGAAACTGCTTTTAAATCTACTGATCGTACTATGTCACCCACAGAATATCGATTCCTATCGAATATTTTTGTGAGTGTAAGCCTCTAGCTTTATATGATTACCAACACATTTGGGCTTCATTGCGATAGTTCTATGCTTATGATTGTTATAATCCATGGTTATGGTATCAATTGTATCAATCCATTTATATTTACCTTGTAGGCTTATATAGAGCACATCTAATGGTTCTGATAAGACGTTCCGCAATTACAGCCTCCTTTGTACTACAGGTGCAGTAATGATTGACTCCATAACGCCGCATTAGTTTAGTAAAATGCTCATTGTAGAATTCTTTTCCTGCATACGTCTGCAAATTGGTAGGTTTCCGTCCTTTTTTGAAGATTTTTTGCATGGCCTTGGTAACTTCTTGACCTATTTTCGTTTTTAATCCTTTAGTCC
The DNA here is from genome assembly GCA_036346205.1 of Vesta saturnalis. Taxonomy (NCBI): domain Eukaryota; kingdom Metazoa; phylum Arthropoda; class Insecta; order Coleoptera; family Lampyridae; genus Vesta; species Vesta saturnalis. The sequence continues at coordinate 50,656 of JARFJB010002015.1, read as the reverse complement.
ATAAGTATTTCGAAAAGCAGTCGATAACCACTAATATATACGTATAACCCCTATTTTGTTTGCCATGTGTGTTAAATTCAGCCAAATTTGCTTGCCAAAGGTCATCAAAACCTCTAATTAATGTGCACCTTCGTATAAAATTTTTTCGTTCAGGTTTATTATGATTAGTTGTAATTTGGATATGGTACTAATTTATTCGCAATTTCTTTAAGTTGATACAGTTTTTGCTCCAACACTAGATAAGCGTTAGAGTTTTCTTTTAAAAGCTTTCTGAACTGCTTGTAGACAAATATCAAGATATCCTTTATTTACCATCTTCTTCCGGGTCCGCCAACTGTGTCAAACGGTTTCCATCCAAATTGAATCTTGTTGATAAATGGTATTGCTTAGTGACGGCATCTTGAGGATCTATGGGGCTGGCAACATTGCTGAGTCTCCTATTCTCGGTATCAAATAGATTATCATCAATCAGTTTAAACTGAGGGGTTAATTTCTTGAATTGATACTGGACATGTGAACGTCCAAATTTGTCAAGGGTCATTTTAGTTATATGTTGACATCAAAGCATTCTCATTTATACTGTTTAAAAAACGGCTGTTTGGTTTTTCAATGTACCCATCCTGATACGGTTCTACTACAATTGATTTTATGCCATTCACTACACTTGTATTCCCTGTCAATTTCTGCCCACAATACCTCTAGATCACGAATTAGTTCATGTACATCATTCCAATATTTATATTCAATCGGCCTGTTTGTTAATTCCTTAAAAAACATAGCTCTACCTTCCTTGGTTGTGGATGATGATTATGGGTTTGATTACTTGTGTATACTTTTTGCTGCGACTCCCTCGAATTTGCCCACTTACGTCGTAATCTCGCCTTACAACAGTAGTAGCTTCTAAAATAATTCTATGATCTTTTCTAGATTTAAATTGGGTTCATTCATAATAAGCAGATCATATAAACCTGGAATCCCTTTATACGTGACAGCTTTAATAACCATATCGTTTCCTTTAATTGTAACGGGAGTATTACCAATTGTTCATTTGTCAGTTTTGGTATCATAGTGGACTCCATAAGTATGATCAATAGCACCTTAAGGATCCCTCATAATACGTTCAACGTATATACGAGGTAATTCATGTTACTGCTCGAGAAATTCTTCTGAGATGGGTTCATTACGGGTAGTAGAATCATCTGTGACAGTAAGAGATTCTTCTTCTTCCTCAGTATTAACCTCTCCTACAACAGGTGTATCAAAGAAAGATTGTCTAAGAAGACCTGGAGGAGGATTTGTTTGAAAAAACCGAAGCTGAGATAATGGGCTAGTAGCTCGCTTTCTTGAATCACCTAATGAAGTGAAGCCTGGAGTCCGTTGATCTTGAGCTAGCGGGCTAGTGGAGGTAGTAGCGTGCTTTCTAGGAAATATGAATAGGGGTGGTTTTTTGCGTTTAACGCAAATATGCTCCTTTTTAGGTGTTTTTTTTTTATCTGGATTGATTTTATTTACTATTTCAGTTAGAGGTTCTATTAGGGGTTTATAAGTACTTTCAAATGTTCTTTCATTATCAATGCGAGCAGTTTTAATACTGTTATATTTCTGCTGTATTATTTTACGAGCCTGAATAATTTTTTCCTTTAATATCATTTCCTTATTATCCATTGTAGCAAAGCGTGTTTACTGAACAGACACCGGTTTACCGAACACATAGCTGTTTACATAAACAGATAGCTGTTAATACCTAAACAGATCAGTACCTACTAAACTACTGTAAGCAGTTTAAGGTATTATATATTCATAAAAAAATTTCCTACAGCGACCATTATTAACTTCAGCATCCTTGTTTATGACGATGAAACCAAACAGATCTACCCAGCACTTTGAACACATGTTCCGAAGTAATTTCATGGTTATGGTGGGACTTATATGATCCTCATTTACATGTTTTAGGTTTAATTCATCTTGCTCAAATAATATAATTATATTCGCGTTATCACGAATTAATTGCTTTGGAATTTTACTGTAAGTTTGGCACAAATAGAAACAGTCAATATCGTTATGTCTACCCATAGAAAAATATGCCCTTATGTTATTTTGCTTTTCACAAGCGATATCATCGAAGATAAGAATAGAGTTTGATTATGCGTAATTAGGCTCAATCACATCTTGATTATCACTGAAGGTAAAGTAACCGATTTCCTGTAAAAGTTTGTACTTGTTTTGATTCAATGACTTAGAGTATACGTATATATGTCTAATTTCAAGCCATTTTTCTCAGTTATCAAACTGATCATTGCATGTATTTTACCACAATTGGAGGGGCCACATACACTATTAGGAAGTAAATTACCATGCTTTGAAGTAATAGACTTTTCACCAAAGTCATGATTTTTAATTAAGAGTTTTTGTTTTTGAGGAACTATTTTCATCGTTAGTGGATGAAATAAAACTAGACGCATAATTACAACATTTTTATTTATATACTAGGCTACATTACAATAACTATAACTTTTTCACTTCCCCAGTGTACTGCACAATAGCGTCATGGAGAATAAGACTATAGATAACAATTCCATTATCGAAAGGTGTTAGAGATTCCATTTCCAATTTGATGTCTACTGTTGAGTTTTTTAAGGATTCACTTTGTTTAGAGCAGGCGATTACAAATACTGGACATGATTTGAATTCGGAATAGTTGAATAATGCATCTTTATCATCTTTACCATAGTAATCACATCGAAATTTAAAAAAATTGCGATAGTCAGGTACGCATTGGTTAGCACTGAAGTTCAAATGCATTGCTTCATATGGATAATACTCAGAATTCAGATGTACTTTAAGATTTCTGATGTTAATGTGATCAAAATTTCCGGCCCTTGCGGACTTTGTGTACCTTTTACCTTGTTGGAATGCAACAATTATCCAACGTGGTTTTTCCAGTTGCGTTGATGTTTTTATTGGCCGTATGTCTGAGGTTGCCAGTTTTAAAGAAGGTAATTCATATAACTCCCATTGACAAAATGGAACAGTAATAATAGAATTTTTATTGATTCCTTGAAACAAGTTAAGTTTCGCAGCATCACTAAGTGTTAAGTATGGTACTTTCCATTGAATTTTATTTAAGGTTATTGCGGCATCAATTTCATCATAGCAACAGTTTGTATCGCTTCTAGATCGAATTAAAATAAACTCTTGGCGCATATTTACGATTACCTGACGATAATCCTCCATTATTCCAATTGTGTGGTTCGATGGTATGCATACTGTAAAAGATTTTTCTCCATATTGCTCATCGAATTCTACTTGTAATGGTTATTCATTCTTTGGTGACCATCTCAAATGGCTTAGTGCTTTGCTTTTGCTTGCTTGCCGTATAAGAAATATACCCCTTAAACGTAGATGTTATACCTGGATTTATGCAAACATCCACTATTTGACCACCTAACTCATTACGAATTTCTTCTTTCATCTTCTTTTTTGAGCTCAGGTTTACCTTCTATGTACAGAAAACTATCATAAGTAGCCGTAATTAGATCTTGACTTTTAAATAAAATGCGCATTTTATTTAGAAGATCCATACGGAAGACAAGTGTGAATATCTGATTTAGTTATAGTATCATCAAAATGTACGTTTTGAAAGACGTTTAATCATTCTCCCTTTGTGGGTGAGAACTTTTAAACCAATTGACGTTAAAAAGTATTTCTCTGAAAATGTTAAGCGCAATGAAGGTTGATGACTAATTAATGACTTACTGTAGGGATGTCTTTTATATGAATTTCTGAAAAATGGAATAGGTCCTGGATTAATTCTCAGACCCATGTTCTTTTAGTTCTAAGCGTACTGTGAATGGATCACTTTCACCAAAGTCTATTAATTCACCCTTTTGATTAGTCAAATTAATTGTTATATTACTAATTATGTCAGTGTTTACTTCTAAATATTGAGTATTGCTTGGAGTTTTATCTAGACGATAACCTGGTGGAACTGAAACATCAATCTAATATAATACTTTAGCAGGTTTCCCGTTTTGATAAGATCCCTTTATAATGTTGCACTCTACGTGTAGATTGTATGTTCATGTATTTGGATGTCTAACGCAGATGTATGTAAAATATTTGGTTCTAATATTTTAGACTCAAACTCTAACATGCGGCCAATGTATTTTCTTTAGTAAAATGGATCTCAAATGAACTGTTTATCTCACATTTAAGTGTATTGTTGTTTGCTCTAATGATAAACTTTTCTGTGGGTATTTTAGATTTTAGATAATCGCTAATTTCACCTAACTCACATGCACCATGTGGAATATTAATCACTTGCAAATGAGATGAATTTGTTCTAAAATAAAACCTATCGTTGCCTATATAAATGTTTCTAATGCTGTTGCAGCCGTAAAATCCAACCAATCCAATAACGTATTTCTTCCTCAAATCTAGCTCTATTAGTGGATATAAGTTGTAGCTAGCTGTGTTACCAACACCTTCTAAACTGAATGTTATTGACATAACTGAGAAAATTTGATGTGCTGATTATTTACATAAAAATTGTAGGCATAGGTGTCCGCAAATAATTGTATGAAACTCTTGATCTTGGTTGTAATTATAATATATTTTACACTCCCCAATGTAGTTAATCACTTCAATTGGTGGTCGAAGATTACCGATACTATCGTAATACCATACCTTTTTACCGCGCTTTTTGTAGCAAACCCGATGTGTACCTGGCACTCTTTGGCTATCTAAGTTAATAATTTCAGATTCATTTTTCCGTGGTAACTTAGGCATGATATCTCTCATAAAAACATCCCTACAGTAGGGTACATTTTTGGTGTATTTCTTTAAATTAATATCCGTTAACGGTCTTTCGGGTAATCTATTCAGTTTTTTTTGTTTGGTTTTAGATACAGTGCATCGCTTTTCTTATTCACGGAGCCTACAGCGATCGATTCCATCATGCGATTATGGCGCTATGTCTCTTCTTGCAATTTTTTAGCATTTCTAGCATCATTGACTGCTTTAGCAATTCCTGATACAACGCCAGCTTAAGCACCGATTGCTGATAATCCTGCGAATAACGGAATAAGAAATGGTAAAAACCCTCCTTATTTAGGTAGAGGAATTACTTTAGGAACTTTAATGATTTTCTTTCCTCCTAAACTTTATACCACGTTTTGCCGTTGAAAGCGCTGACTTCATTGTGTCTGTGAAATTTCCGTTAGGTTTAATTTAGAGCATTCACTAAACCACCACCGCCTGCACTCTTTCGCTTCTTAACTAACATTGTTTAGCTGGATGGATGAAACTTGGTATTTATACCTAAATTGAGAAAAACAAGTCATAGTTATTTCTTTATCCCGTAAATGCTATACATTAGGTAAGCAGGACGATAATACAATATTTCCATTAAACATACAGTGTTATGTGAATTAATATTATACTTAGCATTTATAACATTATCAATGTCTTTATAAATGTCATCATCACCACCACGTTCTTTCTCACGAAAACGACGGTAGTCTACAACTTGTATGTACTTTTCATAGAAACACACCAGATTGTAAGATTCAATAAATTCCAATCTATAGCTTATTATATCCTTTAGATTGAATAGTTCTTCTGTACTATGTGAATTGAATGTGCAAGCACAGCAGATGTAGTTTTCCATCATAACAGTTTTCAAAATTCTGGCATATCCTTTATTCATTTCCCAATTGTAATAAATACCAAGATTGCTAGATAGAGATTCATAATGTTGATTATAGATTATATCTTCATCCTCGTTTAAATTTGACCAATCTTTCATATTCAACACTACATTATTGCTTTGATAACAGTTGCTACGCCCCAAACGCACTACAGGTACAAGGTTGAGGTGTGTAATGTAACCAATTTCGATATGTTTTGCTTGATGAGTATCGTTCGAAAGTTTATAATAAATACATGCATTATAACGACTGTACTTGCTTGCAATTGTACTAGGACTAAACGCTGTTTAAGAAATGATTTTAGTTAAATCATGTGGTGGGGTGTGGCACTACTATTAAAACAAAATGTTATGTTTGTTGTTTTCCCGACTGCGCCCAAACTACTCATGAAGACATCCCTCGTGTTTAGCTGCGTTTTAAATTCTTCCATTCGAGTTTCTTCTTTCAAATACTCATAAAAGCGTTGAGGTAATATACATTTACAATCATCAGTTTCCATCACTATACGTTCACGATACTTAGTATTAATTACTACTACATTAATCACTTTATACTTTTTTGATATCTCGAGGTCACATGCACTTTTAAAAAGTTTGCAATAGGTGCTTTGGTTTAACCCTACTAATTCCATGTTTAACAATTACCAGTTGTCAACTGACTGATCTCAACACACCTCGCTGTGGTTTATATCACAAAAATATGTCCTTGACTTGAGTACCTATCACAACATGTTGAAACTTGTTAAATACCCACCTACTCTTATTATAACTTTTTGTTATGAACGAATAAGTTCAAAGGTAAATATGTAATATGTAATACTTTTAGTTTAGAAAATTATTTCACCTTGACGCAATTTAGTCAATATAAGCACCATTTGACCTTGATCTACTTTTTAGCATAGATAACAACCCACATTCTCCTTGTTTCCATGAATTGATTCTATTTTTATACTTCTAAGAAATGTCATACGATAACCCTACAGGTCAATAATCTTTGACTTTGACCACTCTATTTTTAGACTTCTAAGAATTGTAATATGGTGATGACATTACAATTTCTATTTCTAGTTTTTGGCCTTGACATACAAATTTCTCGCCAAAACGTTTGACCGCAGAGTGACCTTGTAATATGATAATGATGATGATGCCATTGCAATTTATATTTTTAGCGAGCTCCAAAAATTTAAATTTCCCGCCAAAAGTTGGACCTTGAATTGGTCCAGAACCGGCCCCTAATCACTACTTTTATACGAATGGATGGGGATTTTTAAGACCTTTAGGATGCTAAATCCCGAGATATTCGAACAATAATTTTATTTAAATTTGACAGCGCGGCTTAAATTTGAAAATAACCTAGAAACATTGACGATGTTTTGTAGGGTTGGTTGAGGGTGGATATTATGTAGGGATGAATAACGATAGAAGTTAGGATGACTAAATAAAAGGTAATTGAAAAAGTAGGTATGATATAATTTGTATAGGGTGACAGGTAATTTATAAGGGGATGAAGACGATATGTAGGTTATAGGGGTAATATGATAAGTAACGGAAGTGGAACTGGGATGTATATTTGGATATGGGAAAATCCCTTTTCGGGGCGAAAACCGAAACCGTCAAAGGGGGAGAATTAAAGGGATAATATTGGTCGTGACAATAGAGCACGTTTCGGAGCAAGATACACTACAGTCGCTAGAATACCTACAACCTATCCTTGTCGCGGCTTAGACCTTCAACAACCTCATAGAGGTAGAATCCCTGTTTGACTTGGTAAAATTGATTAGAAAAAGGTGTAGTTTAGTATCTACAAGCATTCGGGGTGTAAATGACCTCCGTCTGTTTCTGTGCACCCAACTTTCTTTGGTTATACTCAAATCGGGCCCATAACCCGCAATAAGGTCGTATACCTAATTAGGGTGTCAAAGTAGGGGTGTAGGGATAACTTGGGTAGACTGGTAGATAAGGGTTTTAAAGGATTGCCTGGCTGGATATTCAGGATCGTAAAATCTAGGTGGGTCAGGTGGAATAAATGGATGGTTTTCAGGTTATTCATAGGAACTAGGAGATGATGATGAATATATGTGAACAAGCAGGAATATGTATGATTTCAGGTTGACAGGATAAAATGAATGCAGGAATGATTATAAGAACAGGCAGGAATATTACTGAGTTATTTCAGGCAGGAGAGTAATAATGAGAGTCATAATAATAAACTTGAATGGGAAGCTATTGTTTATATAGAGATTTTGGTGAGAGTGGGGAACAACTGATAACATTTTTAAATAAGGTAAATACAGTTGTGGAAGGAATTTATTCACAAGGATAGGAATGTTTAGAAAAGATCTGTAGGATCATTACAAGTGTGGGAATTAATATTTCCTGATTATTGATCAATTTGTCTTTTTCAACAATTAACTCGTTTAAAAACTTTATTTCCAATTCATACAATTTTATAGAAGTTATATAATGGTCAACAATACCGTTATGATCAGGTGGAGCTGCATTATCCCCATCGCAACAATTCAATTGCTTATCATCAATGATTTTAATATTTTTAATATGTTTGGCACATCCACGATGAAACGCTGCATTGCACTTAATACACTTTAAATAAAATTGTGGAATTTTATTGCATCTTTTGCAATGTTTATTCCGGCTCTCGTCAGACACAGCCGCACCTCCCGTCGCGGCGCCACATTCGCAAATAAATAAAGAAAAATACAATAATACGTTGGATTTTTTTGTGGGTGGGGTGCTAATTTTTTATTTATCATATATTTTGTACATTTGTGTGATTTGTAAAAAATGTAATTGAAAAATTACATTTAATAATAATAATACTGTGTAATTTAGTTAGCACGTATAGTTCATATCACGCAGTGCAGGTACTAAGGTTCTTATTCCTTTTTGTATTGTCACGCTTTATCTTCAATATCTTTATTGTTTCTACATGTTTATCATATTATATTTGTTCGAAATAGTATTCTTGTGGTTACTAGTATTTCTGAAATTGTTTGTGAAGGTATAAAATGGGTAATTATGAAAAAGAACAGATATGTTGTTATGAAATTATCTTTGGTGAGTACGTTCCAGTAGGGCAACACACGAATCATTTGCAGTTATTATTTCAAAACACCAAAAGTTTGAATGCAATAGATCAATTAACTAATCCACTAGTCTAAAAAATTTTGCTGATCTCGATTTTACAAAACTTATACGTATTTCAAAGTATTGCTAATATAACTGCGTTGCTTGCTGTTGATATTGGTGATAGCTTACAATCGGACACTGAAGTTCAATGGACATCAGTAGATGAACCTACATCCTAACAGTGTTCTTATTTTGTAGCATTATTTTACGTTTTCCAGAACTACTTCTACTTGGGACAACAAACTGAGGTAAACTCTGAGTTGCAAAAGTAACAACAATATCGAGGAAATAATACTATTTATTAAAATTGGTGTAGAACAAAATTTAGGGACCCAACCGCACAGAAGGGTACTGTATACGCCGATCGAAAACAATTTCACTGTGAGACATTACATTTTGTCATACTTCGTATAAGTTGAATTTAATTAAGACATGTTGTTAATGACACGCCGTCATCAACGCATTCACAAGTATAATCTAAAGTAAAAGTGAAGAGTTTTATGTCAGAACCATCCATAAGGGACACTCAAATTTGAGCAACATGCTTCAGGTGTGAAATAAACGCAGAAAAGAGCTTTCGGACGGAGCCATTCTTTGAGTATAGTCAACTCCTTTGAATAGCTTTAAATCATCGGAATATAATAAATATTTGGATATAAATTTAAGCATTAAGTCATTGAAGTTAATTTTAAATAAAGTCGGATCCAAATATGATCCTTCGATACTCTTGAGCTAGTTTCAACTACTTCACAGTTTATTAGTTTGTTTATCACGCTCTGCTCCTTTTCCACTGGTTCAGATCAGACTGAGTGTACAAAGATTCCAGATTAATTCTGAATAGGTGTGGAGTGGGTCACTATGCTAAAAGATTTAGAGAAATCAATATATTCCATCAGAAAGTACGATTATGCGTACTGTTTGTAAATTTGAAAGATGTGGATGTTTAAATAATTGTGGAAAATGCAGTAGCATTGATGGTAATGATGGTAAGCACCCTGGTCGTAACTTAAACGAAGAGCGCGAACTCCAAGAAACTGCAGTGTGTAGAAACCAATTTCCCGTGCAATAGTACAAAAATTGCTGAAGAAATGAATATTGAACCAAGAACAGTTCGCAATATCTTGAAAAGGAATAAATACCGTTGCTATAAGTTGCAAACTACATAAGAAATTTTTCCAGAAGATCACCTAAAGCATATGGAATTTTGTGAAGATATTATAAATCGGGCTAATAAAAACGAAAGATTTATTGAAAATATTTTGTTTACCGACGAGTATTCTTTTAACTTTTAACCGTCTGTCGCTGTTGGTTACTCTTGGGAAAACAAATACATTAGTATTCCTTACCGGACACAATACCCCCAAAAAGTTAATCTGTGGGCGGGAATTTTAGGTAATTCCATAATAGGTCCATTTTTATCAACACAAACATGAATGCGGATAAATATTTAGAACTATTGGGAAAGCAGATAGTTTCAGCTGTTCAACTCCTTAATATAAATTTTGATGAGGTTTGTTATCAAAAGAAGACTGTCCTGCTCATACTGCAATAAAAGTTCAACAATTTTTGGAAATTACGTTCCCTGGGCGTATTATTAGTGGAAAAGGTACTATTAAATATCCTCTTCGCTCACCTGATATCGCCGAACGACTTATTTGTTTGGGGATACGTATCCCAGTAAATTTATGGGCGCAGGCATGAACGTGCTAACAATTTGAACGAACCTCGTATCAAAATTACAGACTCTTTAAACAGCATCACACAAGAAATGTTAGAAAACACTCGAACTGAATTTTATCACAGATTGGGCTGCCTTGAAAAAAGTGTATTTTGTTCATTTTTAAAAACAGTTGGTTTTTCAGTAAAAATTATAGTGCTACAGTTAAACCTTAAACTTACGTTATACTATCAATGTAATCGAACCATGTCATAAATTCGCAATTACAATAAAATTCGATGTTTGAGGTACTATCATTTAATGTTTAAGTGTAAAGTATTTACTTAATAGTTTCAAAGACCACGCGACTTTTCAACATTATCTTAATTCCTTTGGTTTCGTTAGAAATGTTGAAGCTAGACTGAAGGAGACTTAAGTAGTTCATATTTTGTGCCTACACGCAAATATGTACAAGTGGCAACATCGGTAAAGTTATGTCTCTTTCACACTCATGTAATGCTTATTGGGTTTCTTCTAGCTTATTTTAGGGGTATTGTGTCCGCTATGGAATACTAATGTGTTTGTTTTCCCGAGAGTAACCAACAGCAACAGACGAATTGTGATGGCCATGTAAGTTAAAAGGACACTCGTCGGTAAACAAAATATTTTCAATAAATCTTTCGTTTTCATTGAAAAATTTATTATGTAGCTTGTAACTTATAGCAACGGTGTTATTCCTTTTCAAGGTATTGCGAACTGTTCTTGGTTCAATATTCATTTCTTCAGCAATTATTGTACTTTGCACGGGAAATTAGTTTCTCCTAAACTACACACTGCAATTTCTTGGAGTTCGCGCTTTTCGTTTAAGTTGCGACCAGGATGCTCAGCATCATTACCATCAATGCTACTGAATTTTCTACAATTATTTAAACATCCACTACTTTCAAATTTACAAACAGTACGCATAACCGTACTTTCTGATGGAATTGGCCTGTTTTCAAAGGAAAAACAAACACGCCCATTATTTCTTGTGCAGTACTTCCTGAATAATACCACTAAATAATCTGGGTTATTATGAGTTTTCTAGTCTCACTGTTATATTATGCTAATTTCTTCTAGATGGCGGTAATTACGTTTTTGATCGTTTTACCTCGGAACTACTTTTCGAGCCCTTAATCGTGGGCGTCAGAATATATTCAGTATCTTACATCTGTACAGTGTACATTTTACCATTGATACAATGACAGCTGTCGAGAGTGGTTGTTCTCAGTGCGAATTGATGTTTTTTGCGGTTACGTCTTTTTCGGAAGACCATGTTGTGAAATTTCTCATTGAACATAACGTGTTAAAGGATATCACTAATTGTGTTAAGTGCGGTGCGTTGTGTCCTTTGAACAAGGAAACGTTGTATTTTCGCTGCCAAAAAACGACATCAGTTCTGAAACAACAAACGTTCAAAAGATCGGCACGTGTTGGGTCCTTTGTGGCCGACACACATTTGGCACTAAACATTTATTTCAAGTGGGTCGCGGTGTTGCTACACCTGAAACCACCACGACACGACCTCATTAAACGTGAATTACGCGTTTCTGGTCATTTCGTGGTGGACTGGTACTCCTTCTTCCGAGAAGTGTTTATCAACCACGTGGCCAGACACAGCTCCAAACTAGGTGGTCTTGGGATTGTCGTCGAGATTGACGAAGCAAAATTCGGCAAAAGGAACTACAATCGAGGCAGACGTGTTGAAGGATAATGTGTTTTTGGCGGTGTTGAGCGAGGTACCGGCAAATCGTTTCTTGTCCCGGTAGAAACTCCATTACCTGACTTCAACTTATCAAGGAGTGGATTCTGCCTGGAACAACAATCACAAGCGATTGCTTACAACTGCTAGGAAAACGAAGGCTACGAGCACCTCATTGTTAACCACTCGGTTAATTTTGTTGACCCCGAAACCGGTGCCCACACAAACACCGTCGAAAGATAATGGCGGGAAGTGCGTCACTCTACTCCAAGGTTCGGAGTTCGCAAGGCCCACTGCGTCGGGTATTTGGGGGAATACATGTTTAAAGCGAAATACAAGTATGGATAACGCATTCATGCTTTCTTTCTTGCCGTCGCCGAACTTTATCCGCCACGGCATCGACAATGCGCGTAGAATTAGGTTAGCTTAGGTTAGGTTAGCTTAAGTTAAGTTAGTTTAGGTTATGTTAGCTTAGGTTAGTTTGGTTTAGGTTAAGTTAGCTTGTGTTAATATCTTTGGGCAATTTTTTTATTGTTTTAGTTGATTAATATATATTTATTTTTTGTGTTTTTCTCTTTTGTGTGTTTACCGACAAGACAGTGAATTTTCAGTTAATTTGTGATTATCCCTCCCAAGACAGTGACTTTTCAGTGTAATTAGGTTAGGTTTGGTCAGTTTCAACATATTTTTTTTGACTTTTCAGTGAATTTTTTTTTCTCGCTAAGACTGTGATTTTTCATTGTGATGTTTAATTAGGTTACGTTATATTAGGTAAAGCTAATTCTGCGGTAAAATTAGCGTTTTTCCGCGACCTTAAGGAACTTTTTTAGATGTTTTTTTGGAGTTTTATGGAGCATCAGAACAAAAAAAAAGCAACACAAGGTGAGTCTAGAAAGTTCAGTTTTACCATAATCTGTATTTTTTCTTCAGTGGAATACATGAGTATTTTGTTGGACTTGCAACAATACTGATCTTGTTGACAGTAGCAATTAAATGTGCCATTGATACTAGCCTACTCAAAAGACGTTTGTATGGCATCAATGCTTTTAGTTATTTTGTGTATTCTATCTCACTTAGCACCTGAAGCGATTGTACTGTCTTTGATTTACTTATTATAAGTCAGACCCGCGATAATATTTTTCCATACCTGTATAGTATTGACGTTTGCTACTGAACGCTTTGGATATAAATTCACTGATCTGTATGAGATTAATTGCCACATATCTAGAAGGAACAAACGGTTCATGATTTTAAGTATTTTGTTTATGAAATACTCAAAACGATTTGCCAAAAATATATAATTTAAAAATCTGTCCATAACTTACAATGTTACGATTGTGTCCTGATTTGAAGACAGGTCTAACTTATTCAACGTTCCAGACTACGGAAGACGTCTTTAGCGATTTATTTAATAATAGTGTTAATATTATTTACTAGAAATACTTCATATATATCAAGACAGTTTTGTTTATTAATAATAAACGTACAAAGCCATTCTATCAATAGAAATAAAAGTTGTGATTTCAATCTTGTTATCTGTAAAATATGAAGGTCAACCATGTTTTTAAAAATGAAGTCGAAATTGATTTTGTACGTGATAAATATTTTCTTCAACATAAACGATAGATTAAACGGTAAAAAATAGATTAATACTTTCATTTACAAAAAATAAGCAGAGATGCAATTAAGTTCTCTATTGACTCTAGGAGTTCCGATTCTTTCTTGTGTGGTAAGCTTGCATTATAATTTAAAAATTAATCAAATAATAAAGTGCAAATATAATAACAATAACAGACAAAATGCTTAGTTCACTATAAATTGGTCATTTTCAACTTTGCATCTCATCGCACTGCATTAAAGATAATCAGTGTTATGGTATAGAACAATGGAACTAACAATGTGATAAGTGGCATGGACATCAATATTTCCAGCATGACTGGTATAGACCTAAACGGAATTATGGATGTGAAAGTCGTGGCCACTGGGACAAATGGTATAAAAAAGTATGGGATGACGATTATTATCATCGACAGCAGTGTTAATCTAGTCGCTGTTGCTAGTCTTTAATGGAAAAATATGAAAATAAAATTCATTTGTTGTATGTAATAAATTGATTTTAATCAATGCACGAATTCATTTATACGTCCATTAGTCAATAAAGTGTGCTCGATAACATACGTTTATTATTTGCGGGAGTTTATAGTGACATACTTAAAGGTCTTTTTCCAATTTTGCTCCGAGAGAAAGTATAATTTGGATGGCAATACGCCAATTGTTGAAATTGCTAGAATACTGGAAGATGGGCCTACAATGTGAAGAAAAAAGATGGGACAGACTACAAAGAATGAGTTATCAAAACTGACTGCAACACTATTGCACAATGTATTCAAGAAAAATATTTCAATGAATTTGGTACAATTTTTGACCCATTTAAGAATATTCCTTTTCAATCCGTTCGCAGTGCTAAAAACGCAAAAAGAAGGGAACTTCAAAGCAAAGCCACTGCTTTAACTATCGAATAAATTATAAAAGTGATGAACTTGTGGGACGAAAACACTCCAAATGGATTGCAGAAGAAATTTTTTCATGTTGTGGCCTTTGAATTGGGGAGGAGAATCTACACAGTGTAAAATTCATAATTTTAGAACAGACAAAAATTGTGAAGGCGCTTCGACAGATATCTCGAATACAATCCAATGTTTTGGAAAACAGCCCAGGGTAGAGATAAGAAACTTAACGATTGTAAGTGGCTTACGGAAAATAAAGAAAATCATGATTTATGTCCTGTTAGACTAGTGTAGGAGTTAACCCTTTCGTTATTTTGTTTTGAAATCATTCTTAAATTATTAAGAACTGATAGTACCCATGGCTCGTCTGCAACTCTTCTCCTTTTCCATTTCCTCTAAACTCCACATTGAATTTGATATTGTCTTACTTTGACTTTTTAAAAACGATGTTTTCGATATAAACTTTACTAATAAACACGTTTTACTTCAAATTTCTAAAACAGTTTATGTTGATGCGGGATGTAAAATACTATAATAAGGCTAAATTTAGATGAAGTACAAAAGTGCAAACAGCTTAACTTGTCTTAGTTTGGTTTGTAATCCAGATTTTACTAACCATAATAATTGAACCATTATAAACTTGCCCACGACAATTTTGCAAGTAATTACCATTTTAAATAATTTCGTTAGTTATTATCTTAAGATACGTTTCTACATTTTCTGTTCCTATTTGCTGTTCTATTAATGATTTACTTGTTCCTAAATAAATTTTAGTTATCACATATGCATTCTGTGCATTTCGATCAGATTGAGGTGATTAAAGTTTGGCACTTGTATGAAGTCCTTTTTTTAATTAGACATTCCGAATTTTGAATTAGCCCAAACGAATTCATTATTTCCAAAAAGCCAACACGAAGAACAGTTCAGTCCCATCCCGATAAGTAAATAAATCAGCCAATTCCTTATGCCGTTTAAATCACAATTTTTATGAATATACCTCTAATATTAATTACTCTTAGTTATTGGCAGCGTGCATCTGTTTATTTGACTATCCAAAATTAGTTTTGATGGACTCCATCGAAAGATAATAGTAACATACGTTTATTAATTAAATTCAATTTATTACATTCAATATTGTTTATATGGAAGGAAATATTTATCACGTACAAAACCCAATTTTCGCTTCATTTTATAAAAACAATATTGACCTTCATACCTTTTAGATAACAATTGAAATCAAATTATTTATTTTAATTCATTGTTTGATTCATTTTGTACGTTTATTATTAACAAACAAAAGTTTCTTGATCTATTTGAGATATTTCTTGCAAATTACATTACTTAACATTGGTAACTAATGGATCGCCTACAGAAGGCATCAGCTTGGAAGGTTGCAAACCTTAGGCCGATTTTTAAATCGTGACATTGAGGGTTGCTGTCAGATATTTAAGTTTGGTATTATGGGTAGAGTAGTATATCAAATTATTTTCGAATACTAGGATGATTTGTTCATGCTAAAGTGAAATATATTACATTATACGCAAAGTAGCGGTTTTTATTCATTATACTGCTACTTTCGCCAATAAAAACGACTTTACCATAGCAATAACATAAAATAATACTCATTGCACTTGCACCCCCAAATTTTGTTCTTTCTCTATATGTCGTGACTCCCCTTAGTTCTTTATTCTAAATAGAAATAGTTACAAAATTATCAACAAGATTGTTTTTAAATGTTTATATGTAGGAAACGTAAAATACTGCTACAATCACGAAAAATAAGAAAGTTGGT
Source organism: Vesta saturnalis (assembly GCA_036346205.1). Classification (NCBI taxonomy): domain Eukaryota; kingdom Metazoa; phylum Arthropoda; class Insecta; order Coleoptera; family Lampyridae; genus Vesta; species Vesta saturnalis. Next base: position 34,105 of record JARFJB010002015.1, on the reverse strand, counting down.
TTGTATGTTGTATGAACATTATTATTCATTAGAATTTGTTTGTTTTTGAAGAAATTATATTGAGATTCTAATGAATAATGGTGATCAAGGACCTTTAGGCTACTCAGATCTCATTAAACTTTCATAACTTTCACTTTCACTTTCACCAGATTAGCAACGAAGCTTTACTCGCTGATGGTATATATGTTAGAAATTTTCTTTAGCCCGCCTTAGTCGACCGCTGATGATGATAGCGTAGCTATCGAAACGAGTTCCGTGTTTATTAATTTTATGTGGTACGTGGGTGTATTTTGTTTGTTACAGATCCTGCCACAGTTCCAGTGTTCCAGATTTTTCATTATTCACTCTATCACCTATTTCTAAAGTAGCAATAATTTGATCTACCTGTAAGATCAAAGGACTAGTTTTGCTCATTTATTACACCCAAATTTTTGATGTTGTGAAAGTATAATTCCAAACGATTCGTCTGTTGCTCTATTGGAAACGTAGGACCTGATCAAGACGTACTATCAAACGGAGTTCGATTTCTATAAAATATTTATAACTTTTTCTGTTCTTTTCCCTAACCGTCCGTTTTTGCAGTTTACAATTTCACAAACACTAATGACGCACTAATAAAATTGAGTATACAAAACGTACTAAAATAAACGTGTTGAAACCCAATAAATCCTGATAATACATACATGTCACTGCAAACAAGGTGGAAACGAATAAATATTTGGACGACATTATAAAAACCATATTCTGCAACCCTTTCTAAAAAAAAAACCTGCACAGAAGCCACAATACACATATGAACAAAAAAATTGGCGCTCCATCTGGAAATCAATCGATCAGTTTGAATGTTTGGTCCTCAAAAATCATGATTTATGTCCTGGTAGACTGTTTTATAAGCTTTTAAGCAAAAGAGGACCAAAAATTCAAACTGATCGATTGATTTTGACAGTGAATCAGTATTATGAAGAAGAAGGCAGGAATGGATGGTACAAAACGTTCCTATTGGTCCAAATGAATTCAGGTATCAAAATTGGCCTTAATCCCAATAATAAATATACCAATCATACAAATCGAGCAAGTACTGTTTCAAGATTAGCCAGAGCTGGAGTAAGTGATCTGCAAATGAGTAAAATTACAGTTCATTCAAACGAGAAATCCTTAAAACATTACCCCCAGTTGGATCCAGTCCATCACTCAACAGTTATTACAAATCTAAGAAATAACAATAACCTAAATAGTGTTCAGTCGGACACGAATACAATAATTTATAATAACTGTACATTTTTTAACTGTAGTTTTGGTAACAGTTAAGCTACTATTTACTTATGTATTCAAAGAAATGTTATGTTTTTAAATAAAAATATAGTTTATTAATTTTAACCAAATGATTCATTAAATCGTCTTACCAAATACCATTCGAGCTTGTGTTTATTCCGAGGCCAAACTTTCATTTTGACAAAACTCAGACTTTGATGCTTTTAGGTAATACGACTCCAGAAAATAACAGAAGGTACCATGTTATTTGCTCTCGTCAATTAACAAACAACAGAGCTTTCGTTCAAAATGAAAGTTTGTCCGAATAAACACAAGCTCTTATGGCATTACCCCCAACTAAATATAAACAGAAGCGTGCTGCTTTCATGTGGTCGACGTTCAGATCTTATTTTGTACCGGTTATTTTCGCTAGCGTTTATCCAGTAAAAAACAATCTATTTCTGCAAGATATTTAGCACCGATATAAATTTGTCTTGAATAACTTACTTAACTTACAAGCAAATTCTGAAACCTCTAAAACTCCTAGTCAAACACCTCCTCAGAGTGATAGCAATAGAACACAGACAATTGAACCATCTTGCGAAGTGGCACTTCAACCTAGCTTTTTATCATTACGATTGGTTTGTGTACGAGTGGTGTCATTTGAGACAAGTTTTCTAGGACGAAATTTGATTCAGTGTTTTCAATGGCAATTATACCAGTTTAGGGTTTTATTGGTGTTTTTATTTCTGCTTTACTTTGATAATTCATTGTGTAATTAGGTTGATTGGTGTTTTGATTAATTAATTCTAACGATTCTAGTTTTACTTTCTTATTCGCCAAGCACCCATAAGTAGAGTATTAAAGAAAATCGAGCTAGAGTTTTCAGCGGATATACCCGTTTTTAGCATTTTGCAAACAATTTAGGCTATTTGCGGTTTCATGACTATGCCTGTGTGCATGTGTCTGTGGTTGCGGCTGCGTTTTCAGCTGTGTTTGCGTCTGCGCCTACGCCTGTATCTGAGTCAACTCCCGCGTCTTTGTCCATGTACAACTCTATATATAATATATCTTATAAAGTTTTCGACTCCGACACTTCCCAATCAGACGAAAAGAAGGGGACACCGTGATGATCTCGCAGCCCGGAAAGAAACACAACCACCCTCAAAACTACCGCCCGATCAGCCTACTACCAACGATGGGAAAACTACTGGAGGATGTCATCCACACTCGACTACAGGAGGAAATCGAAGAACTCAAGATCCTTCCATCCTCGCCACTTGACCACACAACAAGCGCTCCGACTCGTGGGACACATCGTGCGTGGATTCAACTGGAAGAAGTTCACCGGAGGGATGTTTCTGGACATCTCCAAGGCTCTCGACAAGGTTTGGTACCACGGACTTCACTTCAAGATGCTGGAACGCGGGATCTCGTTACCCATGGTGAAGATGATCCGGTCCTACCTCACCAGTCGATGCTTCAGGACTAAACCACCCCACTGCAGGTAGCTTCCCAGGAGAACCACCGCGGGAGTTCCTTAAGGTTCGACACTCGCCCTTACGCTTTTCAATCTTTATGTTTCAAATTTTCCGAAGACCGACGAACCACCCTAGCTACCTACGCGGACGACACCGCAGTCCTCGCCCAGTCACACAAGAACCACCAGGCGATCAAGATCCTACAAAGAGCAGCGGACGAGCCGGAAAGATGGAACTCCAAATGGCGCATCGGAATCAACCCCAAGAAAAGCACCGCGGTGCTGTTTACCCGAAGACACATGAGGCCCACAAGGAACATCTCCCTGTTCGGCCAAGATATCCGATGGAGGGATTCCGTAAAGTACCTGGGACTCCTCATGGACAGAAACCTCCGATGGATCCAGCACGTCGGAGGTCGAAGAGCCAAGGCCTATGGCATCATCAAGAAGCTGTATCCGCTCATGGGGCGGAACAGCGTCCTATCGACCGACAACAAGGTGCTGATCTACAAGTCAATTATTCGCCCGATAATGACCTACGCCTGCGATCATCAAATGTCTCCGGATCATCACCGACGCTCCCTGGTACGTCAGGAACGAACGACTCCACAAGGACTTCAAGATGGCCACCATAATGGACCTTATGAAAACCGCCGTAGCCAACCAGGAGATGGTACTAGCGGCCCATCCAAACCCCGTCATCGCGGGATTATGGAACTACGACGCCAACGACGTGACGAGGCTCAAGAGGCCGAAGATCGTGCTGTGTTGAGAGAAATGAAATACTACACCATATAATTATATGCCTTATTGTTGTTACACATCTTAAGTTAGTTTAAGTTTGGTAGGAATGAAATGACATGTAGATACTATGTTATGAATAAAGCAAGGTCCGATGAAGGTATAGGGGTCATCTGCCCGGTATACCGTAGCCCTACCGATTAAAATGAAATGAAATTATAAAGTTTTTAATATGAGACGGAATATGTGATAAAAGTTAATTATAATGTCTGATGTAAGTAGTCACATCACAACGGAATCAAAAATGAACGTTTAATATAGCCGTGATTTTCATATTTGACTAACGAATCTGACATGTCAGTATTTCTTTAACATACAGTTAAATAGAATAGGGTATTTTGTATTGAAGTGAGTGCCAACCTAGAGATTATGTGTATTGTATTATATAAAGAGAATAGTTCTAAAGAGATAAATAAATTTAGCTAGATAGTATATTTATAATGTATTACTTTTTACAATAAGAAAATTAGCATACGTTTGTTTATGTATGTTTAATGCATTGCATATTGCACATTCTTATACCACATACACATAGGAAAGTTATGTGGTGGCCACATCAGCTCTATTTCTTATTTATATTAACTTAATTCCGGTAAATTTGTAATTTTAAGCAAATTCAGTTCATACCAAAGAAAACTAACATAGTTAAAAACATATTGATTTTATGACGTAATTCTTGTTAATGGTAGCGAAGTTAAAAGCAATTTTTAATATCCTGATACATTACATAAGATGTGATTCACAACGGTTAAAAGCACACCTCCTTGAACATAAAATGCTCAAATATTCTTCATTAAATAGGTTTCTTTTTCTAATATCACGAAGTTGCTAAAGTTCAAAGTATTTATACTACAGGCTACTCAATAATTCGTAAAATCCAAATATACAGTTGCTACATGTCTAACCTGCATGTAAACATCTTTTTGAAAGTGCGCTCGACTAAGCTCCTGCGTACGGTCGTTTGACCGCAGAGCACTTGGATGCGTGGGGTTTTGGAGGGTTGCTACAATGGTGTTGACGTGGTTAGATAGCCACTAAAAGATAGGCGCCACAGGTTTTAGTCAGGAAAGGGGAGAAAAGGAAAGAAAAAGAGGAGTAGAGTAGGGGCAGGCCCTGTAAAACCTGAAACAGGTAGTGCTCCAAAAAAAGAAAAAGGAACAATTTAAAAGAGAGACAAACTTTTACCCGAACAACCACACAGTAATCGTTTATTTAATTTAATTTAAACTCAAATTAATACTTGTCGAATAAATATCGAACGTAAACAAATATGATACTATGCTAGTTTTCCCCCCAAAGTATTCATAACAATCTTAACTTACAACATAATTATAATTCAGCCCTGACGATGGCAAGTGGTGAGCCGTCGCAGATGCCCACAAAGAATAAAGAAAAACTAAATGTATTTAGTTCGTTAATCGAACCCTAAATGTAAAAGAAAAGTTTCGTTAATTGTGCCGCTCCCGACGGTTGTAAGTACTTACAAATCGCAGCCGAAAGGGCGAAAGTAACCCATAAAGTGCGATCTAAAATAGATCCACAATGAAAATAGTAGTGCTTAATTATTGAAACGGCTTGCCTACGTTTCACAGAATAGAATTTAAATCCCCAATGATTTTAATTTCGGTTTCTTTAAGTTTATTAAAAACATTAAGAAGTGGTATTAAATAGAAATATCTGGATAGTCTGTTCAGTGCAAGGCATAGAATTGAAGCAAGACATTCAATAGTACAGAAATTTTTATTACAGCAAAACCTGCTCTGAACAAAATTATCCGTAATGACAAATAATTAATATTAATCAAAGACAAAGTACAGAAAAGCTACAGAAATTCTAAATTTGACTATAAATATATATACGGTTTCATACAATGACTGTAATTCATTTGACCTCGATATCTGTTCCACCCTGTATATAATGTATTTTAAAACAGGAGCTTCAACGCGCAGCTACCGTGAAACAAAGTAGGTCAACGTCCCAGTGAATATAGGTGTGGTTTTTTTCTTTCTTTTTGTATGTAGAAATTAATTACAAATTGAACAAATCAAACTCTAAATTATTCAACCACTTTAGCCTCCAGTAAAAGAATGTTATTATAAATGATAAATTTTGTTACAAGTAAGTAATATAAGGTTAAACCCCCCAAATGTAACCTAACTCTGTGGTACTAATTTTAGCAATACACTGTTCATTACACAAATCCTGGGTATATTGAATAATAAAGAATTCTGACCTTTGATGAAGAATTACCAAACTGTAAATGCCCTTCGTGTTTCGAAGGTGGTAGTTACTTGTGGAACCAAGACAGCTAATCAGTAGAGCCAGCATTCCAGTAGGAATAGGTACGAAGGTGATCGGTAGTGCATTCCAATTTGCTAGTTATGTATATAAATAAAGAATAGCTGTTTATTTCGCCGGTATCAAGGCGCTGAAAGTGATACAAGTAAGTACGTTACTAATTACCTTATACAAGCATACCTCTTTTAGATGTTTAGAGCCGATAGCGATGATTTCGTTTCAACAGACCTATGTTATAAATTTAAGTAATCGTGCGAAAGTGCCTAAATGAAAGAATCGAATTACTAAAAGTTGTCGAACATGTGTTAAACTTACCGGAGGATGTGAAGATTGAAAATTGCAATAATATCCGCTTGTAAAGCGTCAGTAAAGTTTTATACCAAAAAACATTACATTATATGAAAAATTTTCCAAAGAAACGATGCTTAAACATCTTATAAACGGAAGGAAAAATTTTTCTTGCAGATCAACCTTCTCATCGGAAAATGGCGTGTTAAGAAAAAAAAGATTAGGAACAACGCCCTAACAAAAGCAATATTGCAAACCTGTCAAAACTATTCAAACTAGATAAGAATGTTAAAACCAAATTATGATAAATAAATTTTACAGATATCCCATTGTTGTCTTTTTAAAACAAGATTCCTTTTCAAAACTCTAGTAAATGACCATAAATTTTAGAGATGGCGCAACTTATATCTATAAAGGAATAAAAAAAGATGTGTACGTTAAATAAATTAGTTTTTAACTGTAGAGGTGCGAACAATAATTTTTGAGGTACGCAATTAAAACATTCCACCAACGAATAAGGAAATATTAATATTTAGATCTAACTAATTAGTTCATTCATTAGATAAAGTAAAGGAAATTATCGAAAATACACGTTATTCGCGATAAACACGTAACAGATTCCCCCCCAGCAAAATTAAGACCTCGGAAGAGGAATGTACGGTAGGAAAGAAAGAAGGTAGGAGGAAGAGAGAAGTTTGAGCTTACGCTCAGGACAAGAAGCCCTAAAATCCCTAATGACCCAACCCCATATATTTTCGCCCAACCCCACATATATATCTATAAGTAAAACCAAACCTTGCGAGGAAGTAAACAACCCTAAGCCATTCCCAACCCGGAACAAACAAAGTAAACCCAACCCAAAATAAGAAGAAATGAGAAGACAGGAAGAAAGTTAAGTGCGGACGACAATGACGCATATACCACCAGAGACACCCATAAAGCATACAACTCAAGCATTCCACGAAAGAGCAACCTGACTCCAAACTCCCACGTGAGCCCTTCGGCATTCGGCCGGTACTAGGAGAAAATAGAGAAAAAAAAACAAAAGTGAAAGGAGAGCATACCGTGAAGCGATAATACTTCCAAACAAAAAAAACAAATAAACTAGGAGAAAACAAAAAAAGGTCTATTACTAAAGTTAAGGAAGCAAAGCGGATAAGGATAAGGTGATTTGGGTAGGTAGATTGTCTTCGTCTCAGTCATTCCAAAAGCAAATTCACGCGTGGTATACACGGAACCTAAAGAAACCTAAAGGACAGTAGAAGAGGAAGAAAGAAGAGAAACCCAACCCACTAGAAAAGTACCCCGCCCTCAACCGAACTTAAGGGCCGGCAGCCTAAAAACCAAATTCCCAGAAGAACGCCCATCCCAACCCACAGGAAAAGAAAGCCCAAAATTTTGTCCCCTTGCCGAAAACGTGAATAAAAGGAGCCCTTAAAGACCCCAACTCAACCCTATGCCACCATGAACTAGCACAGATGAAATGGCATAGGTGCTATTAAGAGATAGTAGGAGAGAAAGAAGAAATCACATTTGCGGCGAAAATTTTCCCCATTGACTCTGATTCCCGGGATCCCGTGGTCACCGAAGCTCGCACGGGGAAGGCGTACCCATCCCGTTCCTCTTAGCTCCATTCATACAAGCATTCATCCAGTAAAGTGAAATAGGAAGGTAGAGTAGATTTAGATCAAAGACAGAAGATAGGAAAGTGAAATGAAAAGGGCAAGTCTCCGAAGATCCCCCTGAGGAAATTAGTAGGGAAGACCCCCGAAGAAATGCAGACAGGAAAAGAGAAGGGACCGGATGTAGAGGTCACGGAAGACGAAGAAGAGGTCTCCGTAAAAGTGGCCCGCCAGTATCGCCCAACCAACCGCCCATACGAAAAGAGAGAGCCAAAAAGGAAAGCCAAAACGTCACAATAGCAAAAGAAAAGGAAGTAAGGGTTTACATAGGAGGTTTGTGTCTTTTGCGTCGTTTAGGATAGCGAAGGGATCGATCAGGACGAGGAAGAGGACAGGAGGACGCCAAGTGCACGGAGGAATCGGAAGAATCATCGGCCGGTATATGTGGCTTTAAATCTTTGACGTGATAAACCCCGAGGATTTACCAACAGAATTTTGAGTTCATAAGTCCAGGAAGATAACACTCGTTTTATTAGGAAAGGACCAGTAAACTTTGGAGCAAGTTTCGCATTAAAATGCCGCGCCGCGTCTGATAACACGTAGTTGCGTTTCCACACCTTATCTCCGAGTTTAAATTTAACCGGTCTACGTCGTAGGTTATAGCGTAGATGTTGACTTTGATAAGCTTTAGCCAGTCGTTTATTGATATCAGTGTGAATAGAATCGAACTGACGAACTAGTTTATTGTCGGAAAGTTTTTCGCGATCTGGGTCTAGTAAAGTAGAATCTGGAGAAGGTGGTGGACCTAAAAGGTCGCCAAATAAGTTGTGCTCGCGTCCAAATAAAGCGTAATAAGGAGAACAGCCAATAACTTCGTGCTTTGCAGAGCGGATAGCACAGCCAATTTTGTTTAAATTTACGTCCCATTTACGTTGGTTCTGAGTGTATAGGAGGAGATTAAAGTTTTCAGGACTCGGTTAATTCGTTCCGCAGGATTCGCTCTAGGATGGTATTTAGCGTTGAAAAGGATAGTGGTTCGATAATCAGAACATAATTTCATAAATTCTTTACTGCGAAACTGTACACCATTATCGCTAATAATGTACTGTGGAGTACCAAATAGAAGAAAAATATTGTGTTCCACGGCTTGACACAGCAGAAGCAGTAGCATGGCGTAAGGGAAAGAAACAGGCAAATTTCGTAAAGCAATCCGCTATAACTAACACAAAAGCATGTCCTTTAGAGGACCTAGGAAGAGGACCGACGATATCCAAACATAAAATTTGCCAAGGCTTAGTAGGTTTGGCTCTTGGTGCTAGAAACCCCGGTGGAGCAGACTGTTCAACTTTATGTGCAGAACAGACAGCACATTGCCGAATATAGCGAATGACATCTGCACGAAGTGCAGGCCAGTAGTAATGAATAGAAATTTTAGCAATAGTTTAAGTGACTCCAAAGTGACCAGAAGTTGGAAGATCGTGGTTTTCAGAAATAATACGTTTGCGTTGTTCTTTAGGAACGACTATTTTCCAATGGGCCGAAGAAGAATCTGAAGAAGAAAATTTGGAACGTTTATAAAGGAGTCCATCCTGTACAACCCAAGAAGGATATTTTCTAGGGAATGTAGAGATACGAGAAATGGTTTTAAATACCATTTATCCTGAACAGGCAGAGTGACTAAAGAAGTTGAAGAAGTATTAATACAGTCTATTTTCGGAACTGATCTCGACAGAGCGTCAGGTACTAGATGTTCTTTACCTTTACGGTGAATAATTGAAAAGTCGTGCTGCTGCAGGCGAATCGCCCAACGACAAAGCCGTCCAGTAAGATTCTGTAAGTTATTTAACCATATCAAAGAATGGTGGTCAGTAACGACGGTAAAGTGAGAACCCTCAATGTAGGGACGAAGTTTCTCAATAGCCCAGATAACAGCCAGACACTCTTTTTCCGTAGTGGAATAGTGACGTTCAGCCTTAATCAAAGATCTACTAATATAACTGACTACCTTTTCGCCAGTAGGAAATTGTTGACAGAGTACCGCACCGATACCAAAGTCAGAGGCATCTGTTTGAATGACAAATGGTTGTGAGAAATCAGGACAAGAAAGAATAGGAGCTGACACTAGACATTCTTTTAAAGAAGTAAAAGCGGTTTCGCATTCAGAAGTCCAAACAAATGGAGTATTCTTTTGAGTAAGTGAAGTTAGAGGTTTAATGACAGAAGAAAAGTTAGGTATGAAACGACGATACCATCCCGCCATACCGACTAAGCGGCGAACATCAGAAACATTTTTAGGAACAGGTATTAAGCAAACTGCAGAAACTTTTCGGGATCTACTAGAAGTCCATCCTTATTAACGACGTATCCCAAGTATTTTAACTCAGAACGGCAGAAATGACACTTGTCTTGTCTCAAAGTGAGACCTGCAGAAGATAAACGTTGAAAAATTTTTCCGAGTACTTCCAAATGTTTTTCAAAGGTAGGTGTAGCCAAAACGATATCGTCAAGATAAGCGAAGCAGTAAGGTTCTAAGTCTCCCCCCAAAACTCTATCAATTAGTCGTTGAAAAGTAGCAGGCGAATTGTGCAAGCCAAAAGGCATTCGAGTAAAGTGAAAAAGTCCGCGTCCAGGGACGGTAAAAGCAGTCATAGGTTTAGATTCGTTCAAAAGAGGAATCTGCCAGTAAGCAGAGCGAATGTCCAAGCTCGAAAGGTAACGTGCATCACGTAAACGGTCCAGAATAGAAGATATGTAAGGCAAAGGATAAGCATCCTTTTCCGTCACAGCATTAACTTTGCGAAAGTCGACGCAAAACCGGTAAGAGTCATCTTTCTTTCTAACTAAAACAATCGGGCTTGACCAAGGACTATTTGATGGTTCGACGACACCTAATTGCAGCATCGTATCTAACTCAGTGTTAGCTACTCGTTGTAAAGCAGGAGATAATGGGTAATAGCGCTGTTTGATTGGCTCGGAATTAGTACGTATTTCATGTTGGACTAGAGTAGTACATCCTAAAGTGTCGGAATTTTGAAAAGAGTGATCCAGTAAAGTTTTTAAAGCAGAACGTTGGGATGTAGGAAGATCAGAGAAAGAACTCAAATGTTCAGAAGAGATAGTTGCTAAACTAGTATCATTACCAAATGTCCATTGTCCATGTCTAAGATCGGGGACGCAGTTAATCGCCTTCCAGAAGTCGATACCCAAAATTAGTTTGTGAGGTACTTCAGGCACCACGAGAACATCCAGCATGATCGTTTTAGATTCGACAGTGATCGGTAGAGTAATTTGACCCAGAATATTACAAGTATTACCATTCGCAAGTGTGCAGGCAGTAAACGAACCCACGTATAAAGATAGACCTAGTCGCTGTAAAATATGCCAACCCAAATTTCCTATAATAGTGCGTGAAGCGCCAGAGTCTAAAAGACCCTGAAAAGTATAACCAAAGATATTGACGTTTAAGTAAGGTCGTTCGTCGTTACGAACACTCGCAAAAATATAGTCAAGAAGAATGCGACGAGAGTCTGGTACTCCACAAAAAGCTGTTTCCGAGATTAACGGTAAGATAGAATCCTCTCCTCGGATCGAAGATTCAGAAATTAGTTTCCCTGATTAGAAATGCATACTGGGCAAGTAGTGCGTGTATAACCAGGCTTACCACAGCCATAGCAATGCCTATTTTGGGGTTGTGGACAACGTGGTGAAGTATGCCCACTCCCAGAGCAATTCCAGCAGCGTAAAGTTACAGTAGGTGCAAGAACATTAGAAGTTTGCGGAATCGCCGTAGTATTCAGTTTTCCCGACGATGATTGAGAAGAAGGAGAAGGTTTAAAGGAGTCAGAAGGTGAATCAACGTAAGCCAAACTAGGTTCTAACAGTTGTGACGATTTCCTTGACGGAGGAGGTTTAAAAGATTCCATAAAATACTTGTTTTGTTCTATCTTTTCCCTAAAGTTATTAACTGTGAAAGTGTAGAGACTTCAGTTAACGCTAACGCATTCTGATAGAAGGGTGTTAGATTACGGCGTACATAATATAACTGTTTTTGGTCAGGTATTGGAACTGAGAGTCGTTGGAAAAGACTTTGCATGACAGCGACATAAATACTTATGGTTTCAGAAGGACCCATCGTTCTAGACTTAATATCGTCCAATAAACGTTCATCGTAGTCTAACGGTAAAACTCAGTCTTAAGTAGCGCAACTACATCTTTCCACGAAGATAACGCGTGTTTACGAGCACGATAGAGTAATAATGCGTTTCCCTTTAATAGTTCCGGGATAACAGAGAATAGAAATTTATGGGATAAACCACGAGAAGCACTTAATTCTTCTACCCGCGTTAAGAAATCAAAGAGAGGCAGTACTGTCGCCAGAGAACGATAACCCTAACTTGGTAATGGAGAAGTGACTTAAGGAAGGAGTAAAAGTAGAAGCTGAGGTACCCCGAGGCACATCAACGTCCTCATCGGAAGAAATTAATGGTGGTTCTACGTCCATAGGGTCAGGTTCGCCATGAGCCGTAGAATTTGCAGAAGGTCCCGCTATTGGTGAAGAAACTGTATCAGAGAATGTAATACGTTTACCCTTTTTCCTTCTTTGCTCTAAATCAGAACGTAAATTTTGTAATTCTACTAGGAATTGATTTTTCTGAGCGATTTCCATTTCTGAATCCGCTATCATAAGTTCGCATCGTCTTTGAGCATGAAGTACTAAAGTACTCAGACCAAGAAAAGTAGCCGAAGTGCAGTCACCAATAGAAGAGTCGATGCCGGTATTTAATTCCCGAATAGCAGCGTTTAAAGCAATTTCGTCGTCCGCGAACGGAATCTGATGTGCAGTCATAGTAAGAGATTTGTTAGCGTCGAGTATTCTCGCGCTACGCACCGATTTACGTAAAGCTTCGACATTAACGTTACAGTCTAAACCTCTAGATAATAATTCATACATTAATTCTGTTTTCGTAAGACGATTAACATCAAAACGAAGTGTAACAGCCATCTTAGTAACATAAAAGATCAAATTAATTCAGGAAGTAAAGTAAAATACTATATCAAATATTATAACCCCGTTGGCACTAACACGCCAAGTGTATACAGTAACCTAAAGAGAAGAAAAATATTTAAGATAACCCCAATGAGAAGAGAAAAAAAAATTAAAATGTAGCTAAAAATTTGTACGTACTCCAAAACTCTGGCCCCACGTTGGGCGCCAATTTTATGCTACATGTCTAACCTGCATGTAAACATTTTTTTGAAAGTGCGCTCGACTAAGCTCCTGCGTACGGTCGTTTGACCGCAGAGCACTTGGATGCGTGGGGTTTTGGAGGGTTGCTACAATGGTGTTGACGTGGTTAGATAGCCACTAAAGGATAGGCGCCACAGGTTTTAGTCAGGAAAGGGGAGAAAAGGAAAGAAAAAGGAAAAAGAGGAGTAGAGTAGGGGCAGGCCCTGTAAAACCTGAAACAGGTAGTGCTCCAAAAAAAAAAGGAACAAAAAAGGAACAATTTAAAAGAGAGACAAACTTTTACCCGAACAACCACACAGTAATCGTTTATTTAATTTAATTTAAACTCAAATTAATACTTGTCGAATAAATATCGAACGTAAACAAATATGATACTATGCTAGTTTTCCCCCAAAGTATTCATAACAATCTTAACTTACAACATCATTATAATTCAGCCCTGACGATGGCAAGTGGTGAGCCGTCGCAGATGCCCACAAAGAATAAAAAAACTAAATGTATTTAGTTCGTTAATCGAACCCTAAATGTAAAAGAAAAGTTTCGTTAATTGTGCCGCTCCCGACGGTTGTAAGTACTTACAAATCGCAGCCGAAAGGGCGAAAGTAACCCATAAAGTGCGATCTAAAATAGATCCACAATGAAAATAGTAGTGCTTAATTTTTGAAACGGCTTGCCTACGTTTCACAAATAGAATTTAAATCCCCAATGATTTTAATTTCGGTTTCTTTAATTTATTAAAACATTAAGAAGTGGTATTAAATAGAAATATCTGGATAGTCTGTTCAGTGCAAGGCATAGAATTGAAGCAAGACATTCAATAGTACAGAAATTTTTATTACAGCAAAACCTGCTCTGAACAAAATTATCCGTAATGACAAATAATTAATATTAATCAAAGACAAAGTACAGAAAAGTTACAGAAATTCTAAATTTGACTATAAATATATATACGGTTTCAAACAATGACTGTAATTCATTTGACCTCGATATCTGTTCCACCCTGTATATAATGTATTTTAAAACAGGAGCTTCAACGCGCAGCTACCGTGAAACAAAGTAGGTCAACGTCCCAGTGAATATAGGTGTGGTTTTTTCTTTCTTTTGTATGTAGAAATTAATTACAAATTGAACAAATCAAACTCTAAATTATTCAACCACTTTAGCCTCCAGTAAAAGAATGTTATTATAAATGATAAATTTTTGTTACAAGTAAGTAATATAAGGTTAAACCCCCCAAATGTAACCTAACTCTGTGGTACTAATTTTAGCAATACACTGTTCATTACACAAATCCTGTGTATATTGAATAATAAAGAATTCTGACCTTTGATGAAGAATTACCAAACTGTAAATGCCCTTCGTGTTTCGAAGGTGGTAGTTACTTTGTGGAACCAAGACAGCTAATCAGTAGAGCCAGCATTCCAGTAGGAATAGGTACGAAGGTGATCGGTAGTGCATTCCAATTTGCTAGTTATGTATATAAATAAAGAATAGCTGTTTATTTCGCCGGTATCAAGGCGCTGAAAGTGATACAAGTAAGTACGTTACTAATTACCTTATACAAGCATACCTCTTTTTAGATGTTTAGAGCCGATAGCGATGATTTCGTTTCAACAGACCTATGTTATAAATTTAAGTAATCGTGCGAAAGTGCCTAAATGAAAGAATCGAATTACTAAAAGTTGTCGAACATGTGTTAAACTTACCGGAGGATGTGAAGATTGAAAATTGCAATAATATCCGCTTGTAAAGCGTCAGTAAAGTTTTATACCAAAAAACATTACATTATATGAAAAATTTTCCAAAGAAACGATGCTTAAACATCTTATAAACGGAAGGAAAAATTTTTCTTGCAGATCAACCTTCTCATCGGAAAATGGCGTGTTAAGAAAAGAAAGATTAGGAACAACGCCCTAACAAAAGCAATATTGCAAACCTGTCAAAACTATTCAAACTAGATAAGAATGTTAAAACCAAATTATGATAAATAAATTTTACAGATATCCCATTGTTGTCTTTTTAAAACAAGATTCCTTTTCAAAACTCTAGTAAATGACCATAAATTTTAGAGATGGCGCAACTTATATCTATAAAGGAATAAAAAAAAGATGTGTACGTTAAATAAATTAGTTTTTAACTGTAGAGATGCGAAAAATAATTTTTGAGGTACGCAATTAAAAACATTCCACCAACGAATAAGGAAATATTAATATTTAGATCTAACTAATTAGTTCATTCATTAGATAAAGTAAAGGAAATTATCGAAAATACACGTTATTCGCGATAAACACGTAACACAGTAACAAACAAGTTGTGAAAAAAGCAAGGTCGAAAATTTTTTTTCCAAACCCGATCACAATATGTTGATGATGGCTGAAGAAGGTTTTTTCCAGATGGACCGCCAATTTTTTTGTTCATATGTGTATTGTGGCTTCTGTGCAGGTTTTTTTTTAGAAAGGGTTGCAGAACATGGTTTTTATAATGTCGTCCAAATATTTATTCGTTTCTACCTTGTTTGCAGTGACATGTATGTATTATCAGGATTTATTGGGTTTCAACACGTTTATTTTAGTACGTTTTGTATACTCAATTGTATTAGTGCGTCATTAGTGTTTGTGAAATTGTAAACTGCAAAAACGGACGGTTAGGGAAAAGAACAGAAAAAGTTATAAATATTTTATAGAAATCCAACGCCTTTTGATATTACGTCTTGATCAGGTCCTACGTTTCCAATAGAGCAACAGACGAATCGTTTGGAATTATACTTTCACAACATCAAAAATTTGGGTGTAATAAATGAGCAAAACTAGTCCTTTGATCTTACAGGTAGATCAAATTATTGCTACTTTAGAAATAGGTGATAGAGAGAATGATGAAAAATCTGGAACACTGGAACTGTGGCAGGATCTGTAACAAACAAAATACACCCACGTAGCACATAAAATTAATAAACACGGAACTCGTTTCGATAGCTACACTATCATCATCAGCGGTCGACTAAGGCGGACTAAAGAAAATTTCTAACATATATACCATCAGCGAGTAATGCTTCGTTGCTAATCTGGTGAAAGTGAAAGTGAAAGTTATGAAAGTTTAATGAGTTCTGAGTAGCCTAAAGGTCCTTGATCATCATTATTCATTAGAATTTCAATATAATTTCTTCAAAAACAAACAAATTCTAATGATGATCATACAACATACAAACCAACTTTCTTATTTTTCGTGATTGTAGCAGTATTTTAGGTTTCCTACATATAAACATTTAAAAACAATCTTGTTGATAATTTTGTAACTATTTCTATTTAGAATAAAGAACTAAGGGGAGTTACGACATATAGAGAAAGAACAAAATTTGGGGGTGCAAGTGCAAAGAGTATTATTTTATATTATTGCTATGGTAAAGCCGTTTTTATTGGCGAAAGTAGAAGTATAATGAATAAAAACCGCTACTTTGTGTATAATGCAATATATTTTACTTATTCATACAAATGTGAAATTACATTATAAGCGATTCTTGAAGTTCGCAACTCGAAGTCACCTTTAAGAGTCAAGACAAGTCTATTTTCAAAATAAGTAACGACATCTGCCTACATTGTTTTCACGATGCCGCGCGGATTCGAGGGAAATTGTGTATTGACTCTCACAACATTCGATTCCGAAATGAACTGCGCCTTCGTCGTTAGGGGTTTCGCAGGTCAACCACCAGAAACCATCGCTGCTCAGCGTTGCATTACGGCTACGGAGAAGCGACGCACCACCTGCCGTCGATACATAGAAGAGACGACGTCATAAGAAGAAAATCAGTACCACCAGGAGACGTCACCCTGTCAGCCGAGGCACAGCTAGCATTCCCATTGACGCCTACCGTCGACGCCGCAGCCGCCACCGACAGCGTGGATGGAATAAACGAAGAACTTCGTCAAAGGGAGAACTGGATCGCATACTGGATAAACAACGGATCGTATTCACTATGGGCAAGGCAATCAAACTGGGAATCCGGATCCAGTCTGCCTCACTACACTACCGACACAGGCTGATGAGGTAAAAGGACAGTTGAGGTACTCTGTACCACACCTAACAGGCAAAGAGAGAGAACGTCTAGCCAAGGTGGTAATACGTAGCCTCCCGTAGAACATTTCGAGGTTAACGTATTAGTAATAGCAGGCTTATGTTTATGTTTTAATTTTTCAAATTTGACAAAATTGTTTACTACATCTTTAACAATTTTTAACAAACATTACTACTGACGAAGATAACTGTAAGTGTTATCGAAACGTTTAGATTGTATAATTTAAAGTACACCATTAAAAAATCCCAAAAAAGATAAGTATTTTATTACGAGTGTTAATGGTGAAAGTTTACATTTTCATATTAATGCTCTCTGTTGTTGAATGGAACAACGACAACGACCGATCCCGCCAGAAGCGGGTCACAAAAAGATCCGAGAGGTGCAGTACGTCGCCCCGTGTCACCGTAGAAGACTTGCGGTGTAAAACTGGAATCGGGCAGTGTCATTGATGTCGTGGCTTCCGCCACGCATAGTATTCCTACAGGGAGCCGGCGCGCTGAATAAATTGTACCATAAATTACCACTCCAGTCATTGCACGAAACCCCAAACCGGCCGCGTCAAGTGCGACCTCAACAGCGAAAGAATACAGAAGTACCACAGCGACAGGCGAAGTTGAGAAGGTGGAAGTACCGAGAGTGGCTACCGCTGCTGTCGTTACCTCGCTTGCCTAACCAGCCTTAAGGTTCGACTTCGTAGTGGGCATCCTAAGAAGTCTCAATATGGAAAAGGCCGTACCTGTCGTATGCAAGGTGGCAACGGCACTACCTCAGGCTAGAACTGCGACTGACCTGTAGGGAGTGAACCTCATGCACGGTCAGGAGGTGGTTGCCCTTTTCTGGTAGTCATACAAAGTTCCAACGTGAAGTATGGTTCCCAAGGTTGAGCATACAGTATCGATGTTCACATGTTCTGTTTAACAATTCCATTTCTCCAACAGCCCTTCTTGCTTAGGAATACTAACTCGACAACCGTGCTGTAACAACCTAGTTGCTACTGTACGACTTATATTGCGTCTAACTAACACTTGTTTCTTTCCTTTACAGATACACCCGGGATCAACCGACGCACCATCACAACATCCGAATACAAACACGTTCACCCAACCAACAACAACGCGAACAGCAATATTGTCAACTGGCACAAAACAACATCCACAATCCATAACGCCTCAACATCCAGATAATGAAGGGGGAGAAGACCCTTAACCTGCACATGTTATATTATATATATATATATATATATATATATATATATATATATATATATATATAACATTATATATTTATTAACTATTATATATTTATATATATATATATATATATATATATATAAATTGAAACATTTAATAATTATTAACCTTTCCGAAAATATTTTATAAATACATTAATTTATAACAAGATGGGTGTAACATTTAGCATGAACAAATCATCCTAGTATTCGAAAATAATTTGATGTACTACTTTACCCATAATACCAAACCTAAATATCTGACAGCAATACCAATGTCAAGATTTGAAAATTGCAAAAGGTTTGCAAATTCAAGAACCTTCTTTGTAATCATTAAATACCAAGATAATAATGTAATTTAAAGAAATATCTCAAATAGATCAAGAAACTTTTGTTTGTTAATAATAAATGACAAAATGAATCAAACAATGAATTGGATAAATAATATTTCAATTCTATCTAAAAGATATATGGATAATATGTTTTAAAATAACGAAATCTTATACGTGATAAATATTTCCTTCCATATAAACAATATTATGGTATAAAACGTTGAAGATCGATTTTTACTGTCACATACCAAAATAAGCAGAGATGAAATTAAATACTCTATTGACTGCAGCATTTGCGATTCTTTGTATTGTGGTAAGTTTCTATTATAACTTAGAAATTAAACAAATAGAAATAAACAAATTAATGATAGATAAAATGTACATCGGTCACTATTAAATGTAAATTTTGTCATTTTCAGCTTTGCGTCTCATCCCATTCCATTAAAAATAATCACTGCCATTATACACAGCGATGGGATTGGGACGATCACCAACATTGTGATAATTGGGAAGGACATCATGGATTCAAGCATGATTGGAACAGACCTAAACGGAATTATGGATGTGAAAGTCGTGGCCATTGGGACAAATGGAATAAAAAGCAATGGGATGATGATTATCATCATGGATCGCACTGTCAGTGTAGTCGTTGTTGCTAGTTTTCAATTTTTAAGATATGGGAATAAAATTCATTTATTGAATGTAATAAATTGAATTTAATTAATAAACGTATGTTACTATTATCTTTCGATGGAGTCCATCAAAACTAATTTTGGATAGTCAAATAAACAGATGCACGCTGCCAATAACTAAGAGTAATTAATATTAGAGGTATATTCATAAAAATTGTGATTTAAACGGCATAAGGAATTGGCTGATTTATTTACTTATCGGGATGGGACTGAACTGTTCTTCGTGTTGGCTTTTTGGAAATAATGAATTCGTTTGGGCTGATTCAAAATTCGGAATGTCTAATTAAAAAAAGGACTTGATACAAGTGCCAAACTTTAATCACCTCAACCTGATCGAAATGCACAAAATGCATATGTGATAACTCAAATTTATTTAGGAAAAAGTAAATCATTAATAGAACAGCAAATAGGAACAGAAAATGTAGAAACGTACTTTAAGATAATAACTAACGAAATTATTTAAAATGGTATTTACTTGCAAAATTGTCGTGGGCAAGTTTATAATGGTTCAATTATTATGGTTGGTAAAATCTGGATTACAAACCAAACTAAGACAAGTTAAGCTGTTTGCACTTTTGCACTTCATCTAAATTTAGCCTTATTATAGTATTTTACATCCCGCATCAACATAAACTGTTTTAGAAATTTGAAGTAAAACGTGTTTATTAGTAAAGTTTACATCGAAAACATCGTTTTTAAAAAGTCAAAGTAAGACAATATCAAATTCAATGTGGAGTTTAGAGGAAATGGAAAAGGAGAAGAGTTGCAGAAGAGCCATGGGTACTATCAGTTCTTAATAATTTAGGAATGATTTTAAAACAAAATAACGAAAGGGTTAATTCCTACACCAACTTCAATATAAATTGCTGTGGAGCCCATAACACTTTTAACAAAATGTAATGTTTCTAATTCAATTGTAGAAGTATAGACACAGTTTCTTCAAATCTTTTGCGGAAGAAGCTTTTTAGGATATTTGAAAAACTGTGGAATGAAGAATCTTAAGTAGAACAGAATCACCTTTAGCCGTAATTTTGTTTTTTGTGAGGTCATAGGCCATGCCTAGATTCACCCGTCCATTTTCCGCCCCTTTTCTGACGGCTTCTTTTCGGGGACCATTTTCAAGCCACTGATGGAATTTTCTCCCCTAATTAGAGCCCTTTTGATTTAATTAAGAGCCTTTTTCGTAGTTCAGCCCCTGGTAGGTAGGCAAATGCGTGCGCATATATTGTAGTGATTAGTGGTCCTATGGATAGCCCCTTGTACCTGATTGGTCGGACGTGCGTCCGCTCCTCTGGTTTCTGATTGGTTCTTAGTCCCCACCCAACATCAGAGCTCTGATTGGAGGCCTAAAGCTCTTCATTCTGATTGGTTGCGGCGGGAAATTTCTAATAAGGGGCCCTAATGCTAACGTGTAAGAGATCTATAAGAACTTGTGTTAGGGTGTGCGCCCTCTTGTCGTGGTCCCCTTGGCTGGAAGTAGTATTATAATAATGAGGCCCTAATACTATCTCAAAAGACAGTAAGAACCTGTGTTAGAGTCTGCGCCCTCTTGTCGTGGCCCCCTTGGCTGGAAATAGTATTATAATGAGGGGGCCCTAATACTATCTCATAAGACAGTTATAAGAACCTGTGTTAGAGTCTGCGCCTTCTTATCGTGGCCCCCTTGTTGCGAAACTTGAATTTGTCTATAGAGTCATAGTGGTATATGGACTAATCAATATTTTATGTAATAAATATGGCTCCACCTAGCGGTATATTTCTAGGACTAGTTAGAGTTTGTTGTGGTCCCATCCAGTTCTGTATTTTTAAAGTAGCGAGTGTTTTCTGTAATAGAGGTTGTGGTGCTCGTCTCTCTCGTTTCTCTCTGCTCTTGTTACGGAGCTCCTAATTAAAACAGTTAAACTACTTAAAACGTTTTTATTTATCAGAGTAAAATGGTTGAAAAACAAGCATTATACAGTAATTGGATTATCTCATCATTTATTACTAAACATGTAGTGAAAACTTATTTACAAAATCAAGCATTGGTAAATTATTTATTCTAAAATACAAATACACTATCGTATAAAGTCCGCACAGATCCGAATAGTAATCCTGCAGCGTCGTTTTGTTGTAAGGGAACCATCTAGAATTCTTGTCAAGGAAACGTAAATGGTAACCTAGCGTCGTCCAATGGAATCAAAATATTCCCCGTTACCATTCTCGTCAATGTAGATAACAGCCCAATGCTGACCTGGTTTGTTTGCATAAGGCCCAGGTGCGTGCTTCGGTAGCTGATTAGAAGCACATATAAGTCGAGACACATTCTTGTGGCTGAGGAACGATTTCAAACATTTCCACACTTGCACCGCATACACCTTTGGAGTTGGTATGCGTCCAGTTTCGCAATAGAAATGCGTTTTCTAGTGCATACATCGACTCCTCGATGTTATGTTTAAACAACTATACGCCTCTGGTTCCTTTTTCAATTTTTAATCGACGGACAACCAATCTCGTCCAAGTTCAGTATTGGTTTGTTAAGGAATCTTAAAAACTGTTGTTTTTCACTGTCAACGTGAATTATGTTAAATGGCAGCAGCGTTCTTATCAGCTCCTCTCGGAAATCATTGTAGACTACATGACCCGACTGCCATTTCAGCCCATGATATTTCTTCTTCTCTAAATACCTTATGTGACTTGACAAAGGCATGTTGTAAATAATTTCGAAGTGGCTTTATGAGTATCAAAAATAAAGCTCCATGATCTGTAACCACGGCAATTCCTTTCGGTATGAATTCGTTATCAACACCTCTAAACCCTGAACTTCCAAGTGTGCATCCATCTTCTTTCGGCTGCGGTTGTACACTGAAGCTTGTTATATAGGGTTATCCCTTTTAACAGGTGAAGTCCACGACCACATTCCGATGTTTACCGATCTCGATCACGTAATCAAATTCGGCGTACGCCAAACAATTAACGGTTTCTACAAACGCTTCTTCAAAACCGACTTCTACGCGAAGGGAACCGTTTCTAACTAAATTCCAGTGGGTGCTAGCGTCAATATGTAACGATATGTAGTTAATATTGCTATGATGAAAATTGAATGGATTTGAGGAGTAATCACAGTTGAAGACTTTATTTGCGACAAAACCTACGATTCATTGTGTAGGTAACTGACCCAGGAAGATATTATCCAAAGATTTTCGCTGTATGCTTGTTGGTATAGTTAACGCTTTTACGTCGGTCCTTGTAACAGGATAAGTTACTGCAGTTGTTTATAAAGCTTTAGCATGTGCAATTAGAATGGTGTGGTTGATTTGCATACGTCTCACCAGTAAACTAGCGTCGATAATTCGCGTCTTGTAAGTAGAAACGTGCGCCGCAATTAGACTAAAGGTATCTCTTGATCGTACAAATTCAGCCTTTAACTCTACACCACTTATGAGAAACTTTTCCTGATTAAACAAATCCGGATGCACGTGACCAATCATCTCAACAAATTTACGGGTCGCTGCAAGTACTTGACGTTTCGAGAAACCGTTATTTGTGAGCCCTACTGTATTCATCGGCCCGGCTGTATCATTCTACCATAAGGTACAACCTAGATATGAACTCTCGGCCTCCTTTTTATAATTTAGCAACGTTTCGATATATGAGCGGTAGGCGTAGGTGTTGTTTGGTTGTGACAACATCTTCTGATTTAACCTCCACTTGTGAGAACAGCGAATGCACCCAATTGTTTACCGGTGCTATAAAATCCGCGTCAGTAAGTGCTGTATCATCTCGCTTTAGAACTTTAGCTGTGACGTACAACGTGGTCTGGTTTAAATCTATGTAATCGTTTCCGTTTCCGGGCACTACAAACTCTATTGGCGCGTCATTACTAAGAGCTGATAAGGGCTTGTAAAATATCCATTCACCATTCTCGATATTTGCTTGCGTCGGCTGTAAAGCGAACAAATCAAATTCGGACCTGACGAATTCACATGTTTGGGCATGTAGAAAAGTCATTACCTTAAAAATGTATCGCCGTAAGTAGGTTTCTTATTCTTAGCAACAGCTGTCAGTAGAGACCGGTTATTTTCGGTTAGACGTACTCTTTTATAGCCTAAACCCTCCATCATTATATCGGTTTTCTCATCGGCTTTATGCATCAGATTTCTACCTGCCTCGTGGAATCTTTGTTACATTCGTTACTTTTGCTGTACGATTAAGTAAATTTTTGCGATCTATTAAAATTAATGGTTTACCCGTATTTCTTTGAACTTTCTATTTTTCTAAAAATAATGACATTTCTCTAAGCTTATCTCTGTAGTTTCTTGAATATATTACGCTTCACAATTAAAAACATTTCTGTAGTGGTTGGGTAAACCTTTGATGGTTACTTATAAGTTATATTTCAACTTCATGTGTTGGGTGTCACTGGTTTATATCGGTTTGATATCCGGATATTTAATTTTTAATTTCACTTCCTGTCTGTTACTTGACGAAAGAAAAGCCATTTTGTTGTTCCCTGAAAGAAAAATGTAAATTTCTGGACTTTATTTAGCCCATCGATGGTTATCGGTTTTGTAACATTTTTGTAAATTTTGTGCCGAATCGCTATAATTAGTGGGTACAAACGATTTATATCGGATATATATGGGAAATACTGAAAGCAAACAATCGATCTAGTTCGATTGAAGAACTAAATCCATTAAGAAAATCTTTAAATCAATTAGCTAAAGGGGTTAGACTTAACCTCACAAATTTTTGTGTAACCACGAAGTTGTTTTTACACTTTAGATTCGCTGGGGAAAGCAATTACTATTTAGCTGTTCGAGACAGTTATAAGCTGTTCTCATATTCGTACTTGACTGAATCCATTTCTGAACGTTACCATTAATACTTTTCTGATTCTCTACCTCATTGAAGGTAAGAGTGATATTCATGCTTTCATTTGGCTGTATGTATTTAATTTTAGAGGTACTTTTTGTATCCCATATAATATACTTTTCGTACACCATCTAAATATACGTGCATGCTGTGTAAATATGGATATATAATTCGTACATAGTTGTACATACTGGAATTTGGCTGATGAAGTGTGTTACTTATTACATAATTAGTAAGAAATTTGACTTCCAAGGGTGAACACTTGGGAAATATTTGAAATTATAGCTTTCCGACAGGCTGGGATATGAAAGGTAAGTTTTTAAATCACTCATATTCAGGGTATTTTGGATACCTTAATGCTTTGATTAATCTGTGACCAATCCTATAAGTTGTATAGACCTATGTACATGTTTGTGATAAAACTTTAAGTGTTATTGCACAAATTTTTGCTCTTTTACATGAAATTGCTTTGGGTAAAATTTTTGAGTATAAAAATTATCATGCTTATTGGTAATCTATGTATTTAAACACTGTTTTGTAAGAAACTGTGTAAATGAATGCATTCAGCTCAACAGATTCTAGTTAAAGATTTTATGAACCACCTCATCGTTTCTGTTATATTTGTTTACTACAAGTTATTCATAGCAATTGTATTATTACTATAATCTTTTATTCAATGTGCCTTTACAACTTGGGGAATGCTTAAATTACCTGTTTACTGTATTTTATTAAAGACTATAAACCTACGTTTTAGCACGACTTAGCTTTGAAATTCTGTACATTACTTTAATTTATTTATAAATTTAACTTGATTTCATTATCTAAATTGTAGTATTAGACTCTTTGGGTGGCTTGCTATATTGTGTATTTAAGAGCTCAAATATTCTATGTACTATCTCTGTGGTTACGATTTGTGTAACACGATTGAATTAATTATTTATTTAGGGAATTATCTCCCTTTTTTACTTTTTGGGGAATATAAATGAAATTATATGTGTGTGTGTACATACAAATGCAAACTATCTACTGCCATAATTTGTAATTAATATACCGCTTTTGTTTTGGGGACTTTCTGCTTTATTTTTCCTAGTGCTCAGATCCTTTCACATATTCGTTGCTTGGCTAGAAAAGTGGCAAATTATCAATTAATCTAGGGCTGGCTGATTTATCGTTCTAGCTGGCGCCCTCTCTTCTCTGTCAGCTACATATACCATCTACATCACTGTAGAACCCCTCCACCTCTACCGTGACTGAGCTACCGGCAAGTCCTATAAAGGTATCTCCTCAGTTAGGGGAAGTTTTGTGTACAAAGTCGAAGTTTGCACGTAACATCTTTCTTGAAACAATTCCTTAAGAGCTCGACCTCTATCACGTCACCAAGAATATTAGCACCCGTTCTGAGAGCTTCTTTTCCAATGACCTTTGCACCAGATTCAACTCACGGTATTATACTTCTAAATATACCACCTAGCTAGCTTCCTATTCCGTTACCACGTTGATATGGTGCGCCTCTGTAGATGGAGCCGATATCGTTAACGGCATATAATATGGTTGATAAGGATAAACCAATATGGAACTTTCTTAAAGTGTAGCTTCAGACACGATGTCCCAAACTCAAATGACATTGTTGCACCCGGATCTGTTTATATACTAATCTCGATGTCTTTAAATTCCGGTCTCATCACAGACATGTAGTGTGCAGGCAAAAAAACCACATCTTTATGACCCCCGTAAACGTGGTTTTCTGAAGTAATATTTATTATACGCATAAAGGGAGATAAAACATCATCCAAAATTTGCGGTTCAACTATGTCGTAATAAATAAACATCTTCGTTGGTAATCCAATCCATTTACTAGCGGGGTGCGGTGGTATTGGTTTCATAGCTATGTTTTGATATGGACTATAACCCACTATAGACGTTGTGAGAAACCGAATATCGAGAGGGAGGTTTTCAATTTCATAGTGACGCCCTTAGTTAGATTATGGTATTCGATTGTTAACAAATAACTTATTAGCTCGCTGGTAATTTCTTCTATGCTGGCATATTTTCCCGAGGCGGAACGTAACACATATCATCCGTCGTCAATATAAATGGCTTTCTCGTTGTCGTGTTGAAAATGTGATCAAGTCTTTTATAATATCGTCTCTAACACGCCATCTTCTTCTGCGGGTGTATCCATTCTACAATAAATTAAATTGTCTGTCTCACTTACAGCGGCAAAAGAGCAAGGGTACTGAATTTCCGATATGCCTACATCCCATGAGTCCGTTAATCCTATTCGTTTTGGCAGTTGTGCAATAAATCTTGACGTCATATTGTCAGAAAAATACGTCATAATGCTTAACAAGGTAAGATAAAGATCCACTTTATATATCTCTCACCTGCGAAGCTAACACCCAGCTATTAAATTTGTCACTGTATCCACGGCACTTGACCAGGTATTGTTTATGTCGTTCGTGGCTTTTCTCTACTAAAATATTATCAACTTTATCAACCGTAACAACTTGCAATTCCTCCTCGTAAAAGGCACCCACAACAGGATCGTTATTCAGATCGCTTATTCGGTAAACTGGCGGTCTTCTTTTTATCACTGCACTAATTGTAAAAACTTCCTCATTACAATTCATTTCATATGCCTTCTCAAAGGTGTACTTAGTCTGGCGATTCTAACATGTTCACCGGCGTTATATTTAGGATGACGTGATGTGCCTAAGCCTTTCGCATACAGGCCATCTTCATACTTAAATGAGGGCTATTGTTGTAGGCAGTCAAGTTTCTGGAGTACATCAATATACCTGTAGGAATTTTTGTAGGTGAAATAACGCCACATCTTAGTTTTCAATGTTTTATTACATCTTTCAACTACAGATGCTTTTACATCAGGGTTATTTGTTACACAGAAATTGGTATTTTGTTTCTCGAAAAAGTTTTGTACACTGACCACCACAAACTCCTTGCCTTTATCTGTCTGTAGATTTGCCGGTGAATTATCACTTTCCTTAAAATATCGGTGAATGTTTAAATTACAGATGCGGCTGTCTTCGTTTTAAGAACTCTCGCTCAAGCCCTTTTGCTAAACACATCAATAACCGTTAGTATGGAGTTGTATCCACTATTGTGTTTACTTAAAGTTCGCATATCGCAAAGATCCGCTTGCCACGGCTCGTAAATGTTGCTCACAATATACCTATTGCGGGAAACTTTTTTCTGAGTGGTTTATGAACCGTATAAGCTTCCAAAGCCTGCAGCCATTTTTTACTTCACCATATCTACCCTTTACAACATTAATTAAAGATGTTATACCCGAAAACCCTTCCGGATGCGTTGGATCATAGTATACAGCATCCAATTTATGTTCTCCACGTATCCCAATCTAGAGAGTCTTCTTCTTCGAAAGGATCTTCTGAGGGCTACCCTCGATTCTCTGTCGGAATCGAAATTCTCACCTATAGTTGTGAGGGTCGGTTCAATGTTAGGTGATATAGCAGCATCACGTCTTCGAGTATTTCCGATAAACTCTCGTGGTATACTTATTTTTTTAATGTATGTCGCAAACTGCCGCCAACCGTGTGGTTTTGTGGTTTTTCGGTGTCTTAACGTTTCGTGGAACAGATCGATCAAAACATCAAAACACACTTATGTATCTATGCCGTTTACTTCATTCTTAAAAATCATAGTCCATAACCGAAAATTGCAAAGATTTTTCAATCAATTTCAAACTTTGAAGTATAAGAAGTTATCGGTACCACCTTAAACTAAGTATTAGTCTTCTAAGTTTAACATTACTTTTGAACAATAACAAGTTTCATATCATCATTAGTCATAAACAAAGTGCTGTTAATGTGTTTAATTTGATGGTAACCTTAGAATATAAAATACCAGGAAGGAGTTTTTGTCAATTATATGTGCGTCCTGGATGGATGTTGCATATGGCGCAACACAAGTTTCCGATTGTGAGTGGCGTACCGATTTAAGAGGATATTTTACACTCATTTTTGTACCGACATGCGAAATTTTATTTAAACCATCTGTGTCAATTTCTTTTATACCACGCTGCCTTAAAATTATATGGTATGTTACATGATGTCTTAATGTAACGTATAAATCTTATAATTTTAAGGCAACGACTAATGGTTAGATTAAATATAAAATTAATCAGAATCCACGATCTGAATGATTAGAGTGTTGATTTTATATAGATCTTTTATTAAGTAATACTTTTTCATTAGCCATTTTTTTATGGTATTGACAAATATTTTTGTTGTACAATTTTTGTCTTTTCTCGTCTGAAATTTTTTATTTGTGGTTTAGTATTTTTTAGTTTGAGTACCTTTGCCACTGTAATTTAAAAAATTTAAAAAAATGTGTAATAACCACTTGTATCAAAAACGTGTAGGGATTATGTTTAATAATCTTACATTTACCCAAAATACATACATTAATTTGTTTTTTGTTGCTTTTGGTCTTGAAAACCTTGACAAAAAATAGTAAAAAAGCATTTTGCTTATTATCGAAAAACTAATCTACTTGTTCTTTCGTGACAGGCAGAAAGTCATGGATCGGGTGGTATTAAAAAAAACAACATAATATTATCTGAATTTATTTATTTGTGGCATTATTTAGTTTTTTTTTTAATTTATTTGGATATTTAGCTAAACTAAAGATAATAAAATTAAAAATCCTTGCACCAATTTTAGTGTGTCTAAATATAACATAATGATACAAATTGTTTACTAAATTCAAAATTACTATTAAAATTAGCTTAACACCTTAATAAATAACGTAAAACTTTCACAACTAATAAATAAATAGATCATTAAAAAAAAATAATAATAGAAATATTTATTGACCCCTAAATAAAATTAAATTTGTATACATATTCCTAATTTTTTCTTTAGTGACGGCTTCTTCACATACAAATCTAATTCCAGTATTTAAATAACAATTACATATTGACTTAATTAATAAAACTTTATGATTTTCTAATGGAGTTTGATCATGTGTTAATATATTGGAAAATACATTTTTTTGAATAAAAAATTCTAACACCTTTGAAGATAATAATAATTTATCAATTTTGTATTTGTTGCCTATTTGTTCTATCCTTAACAATTTCTCACATTTTATACATATTTCAATGACATCTGTGCTAGGATAACTCAAACCTCCCCTCGATTTATGTGAAATTAATGAATCCAAAAAAATTTTCTTTTTTGCCGATTAGTTCGGATACACATTGTTCACATTGTAATTTTGTCCAAGTTTAAAACTCGCAAAACCTAAAATACATTTAACAACTTCTAGAGTATATAAGGACAAAGAATCCAAATTAAATGCGTAATCGTGTTCTATTAAAAAAATTGATATTTCAGTGTCGTCGAAATCATCGTTAACACGATTTGGAATGGATTCATTGTTCTGGTAGTTTACTGCCTGATGTAACATTTAAGGTATTTATCTGATCTAAAGGTATACAGTTACCCAATCCATCAGATCTTACTTCAGCATGGATAAATATTTTTTTAGTAGCTGCAGTAAACTGCCTACAGGTTGGATTGTTATTATAGCCTCCCTGTGATCTAACTGCACTAAAGAATAACTAAATATGATCTTGGTTTAATTTATAACCAGAAATAAATTTTAAAATATCTTTTTCTACACATTATTCGTATATACCCAACGACGTTTTAAAATCCATTAATAATATTCCGATAAATCCAACATTTCTCTGTGAATCTAATCCAGGCATGCCATCACTAAATTTTAAAGAAGTGTAGTAATGAAACTTTTTAAGGAATAATTTAATATTATTTATATTACTCGGCATGTTGCCTGCTTAAAACAAAAATCTGATATTTTATGAGAATTTAAAATGTCCAAGGCATCGTTAATTAATAATATGAATTCAGTTGTGGAACCATAGTTTTCAAAATCTTTTAAATGCAGCTGATCTTTACAAAATAGTAAAGCATCTGATACAGGTCGGCTTAATAACTGAGTTACCAGTTTCACTTTCATCTTGTAATGGGTTTTCGGTGGTGGCAAGTGAAGCTTGCCTCAACGAAATCCAGCACAAAAATTAAGACTCGTTTGGAAATATATTTATTAGTTGTACTTATAAGTTACGGTATTTTATGTTATTGCAAAGTCAACTCCTGGACGGTAAACGGATAACGGTTCGTCACAGGGGTTGAAGCAGATTGAACGGATTCGGGCGCCACCCAAAGATTATCTAATGTCCAGGCGGTCTTTGGGTCCACTCCTGAACTTATGCGGTTTCCAAACTGCTATCTCGGGTTACCCATTGGAGGATCATTTCAGGGTTGAATCCTCACGGTCGAAGATGTACCTAAAAACAAAATTCCTTCGCCAATGATGGATGAATATGAATGATTCTTAACAAATGTTAACTCTGTGAATTTATTTAAATCTCACTAATTACGGGTTAATCAAGACGGTGCGCGATAGCAAAGTAATTTTTTGCTATTTATCGAAACAAATCAACTAGGCTTCGAACTTAATTACACAGCTAGTCTTTATTAAGTTTAATTGGATTAACTAATTGTTAAACTACTCTCTACCTCATCGATTTACAATAATACAATTTTTCGCTACGTCCGCAGTGAGAAAGTAGGAAAAAAGATTTTTGTGAAAGCACTAACCTATATAGACTACGACATTTAAAAGTGGGGAACGGCTTGAAATTCCATAATTTTAACGATGAGGCGACAGCGTAACAATTTTTTTAATTAATATTAAATCAATCAACGCGCTAGTATTTATTTCAACGTGCTAAAACTATTATTTGTAAAATCACAAAGCAATTGATATAAAATTCGGTCAATTTCTATTAATACAAATACTTATTCTATCTAACGGTTTAATTAATAATTAGTAACGCTTCTATCAACTCAAAATCACGCAATTCCAGAAGCTGATCACTCTTCGACACATCTGTCGGTGTTCGCGTTATTTAAAATACATAACATTTTACACAATAGTAAAAGATTACATTCCTTCCATTGTAGTTGAAATTCATAGAAAGTATTTGAGATTTAACTTTACTCATTTATATCAAAACTATTATTTAACAATGCAATTTTTACTAACGAAATTAACTAATTTATGAGGACGGTGTTAATTATTACTTGTTTATTTTAATTTAAAACCCTCTTAATTAGATTGATCGGATTTTACAGTCAATTCGAGTGCTTTGTTTCTTATCATCTCTAATATTATTATAAAAGGTTTTGAATGTAATTTCCATTTAACATGTGTGTTTGAATATAAACTGTATT
The DNA here is from genome assembly GCA_036346205.1 of Vesta saturnalis. Lineage (NCBI taxonomy): Eukaryota > Metazoa > Arthropoda > Insecta > Coleoptera > Lampyridae > Vesta > Vesta saturnalis. The sequence continues at coordinate 2,641 of JARFJB010002015.1, read as the reverse complement.
ACTACTTATCAAATTTTAATTTCGGAATAACAAAAAGAAAACTATTATTTATATTAACGGTTGTTTATAGTACTTGATAAGTTTTAATTTTGAAAGAAAGAAAAATTTCTATTTACAATTAATGGCTATCTTTAAATTTTCTTCTTATCAATATTCAACGGGCATAATTAATTAATTTACGGACTTAATTATTGTTTGTTATTAGTGAAGTAAAACGAAAAAAAAACTAATCTTCACAATCTTTTGTTAAAAAAGTTTGGTACCTAAATGAAGTTCCTCATTTAACTGTAGATCATTTAGTTTTACTATAAAATCTAAATCAATGCACCCTCCGTTGGCATCTATAAAACATCTTTTTTCTCCAAAACAGTTCCTAACCAATTTTATCATGTGGTCTGGATCCGGTAATAAAAAATACCTAGTGTTGTCATATAGAAAGTCTACCTTAATGTTTGTCTTATTAAACCTGCAATTTCATAAATTACATACGCCAAAGATTGCTGCACAGCCATCAAATGTAATATTTGTAATAACAACGCCTATATCTTTTAGTAGTGTTAGATTTTGCTCTAATAAAGAAAGCTTTTGCTCACTGGTGATTCCTGAAATAAAAAATATCCTAAGGGTATTTTCCAATCTTCATTTATACACATAAGCATAAACACTAGAGCTTCTCTGGCTAATTCCATGCAATCTCCTTACAATGCAATTACCACATTCTACATAACCCTAGTTGTATCTACCACCATTATATTCTACATGTTGTCTAATAGCAATTTCGTCAAATACAAGAGAACATATTAAAGGGTTATTAATATGTGCCACTTTAGTTTTTAACAAGTTAATAGCTTCAGAAGTAACACCTGTTTGTTATGTTTTTTGGAAAAGCCTATTAATGTCTTTGTTTGCCCCAAATTGTTCCAGTAAAAGATTTTCATGCTCTTCAAACATTAAATTATTTTTCTTCAACTGAACTGTCAAGGCCTTACGAGAAGATATAAATTTCTTTTGAGGTCATAATACCTTCTGCAAACTTCTTATTTTCATACTTTTCAACATATTATTTCCCTGTAATTAAGTAATCTTCCTTCCTTTTTCGGAGGGGTATCTTGAAGGGGCTCGTTTATAGACACAGGTGAAGTACTACGTAAGCGTTTTGATGGTCCAGAAACAGCCGATATATCACCACTTAATTCAATTGCCTTTTCCTTTTCTGTTAAATTCTGCTCATCTTCATCAACTCGTACAGGATTATATGATCTCACCTGCAATTATTTATAAAATTAAATCAATACTATGACTTCTAAATCGCACGTACACGTTTCAATCGTTCTACTGAATTGTCGGAAGACCAGTTTGTAGTAAGCTAACTTTTAGTGACCAAGTTCGATCAAAATGTTGGTCTTCAAAGTGAAGCGAGCATAAGACGGTGGTACGTTTTGGCTACCATCATGCATTTTTCAAAAAGTTGATCCAAGCTTGGCTTCTGTGTGCACCTTCAGGAAACCCAATAATACATAATAATGAATACATACATATTTTAAATTATTTCATATTTAGAATATATTTTTAAGTTACGATATAACTAGTCATGAATTTATTCAAAAACATATTTACACTTCCTGATACAATAAAGTTAAAAATATAAATTATGACATTTTTAAAGTTAAATCTTGCAGAATAATGATCGTTACGCCCTTAAAATATAAATATTCTAAGGTTACGCCTAAGAATTAAAACCATAACTTACATAAATTGAGTCTTGAAGTTTATAATAAAATATTTCGAATAAAACTTTGTTAATTAATATCGAAATAAGTAAATATTTTATATTCTAAGATGGTAACTAACAAAACCAGTGGCGTTACCAGTTCTAATTTTTTTTAGTTCAAGTTTTAGTTCTAACGTTTAATGTAGGGATTGGAATGAACCACAAAATCCTGTAATACATTTATACACTAATTTATATTTTCTAGGATCGTTCATTACATAATTAGGTACGTCTATAAAACGTTCAAAGGTATGAAAGGACTTACTAATTGGTATTTCCACATTACACCTCTTATGCTATATAGGAATAGAAAAAGTGTAATACACAACTGGGGTTGTATTTCCTATCGATAGGCTACTTACCACCCTCACTATGATTATATACTGGTGGATAGCGCACTCTATTAAAAATACATTTTCTCAAAAACATTGATAGAGCGAATTATGTAATATTTTATGAGAAAGCTACTCTACAGTGAAAGTAAACATACAGTAAAGTCATTACTTTTACTCTTCGTTTCGAATATCCTCAACCCAATTTAGTACACACGCACACACAGACACACACAGACACCCACAGACACACACAGACACACACAGACACACACACAGACACACACAGTCACACACAGACACACACAGACACACAGACACACACAGACACACACAGACACACACAGACACACACAGACACACACAGACACACACGACACACACAGACACACACAGACACACACAGACACACACAGGCACACACAGACACACACACACAGACACACACAGACACACAGACACACACAGACACACAGACACACACAGACACACACAGACACACACAGACACACAGAACACACAGACACAACCAGAACAC
>JARFJB010002014.1:1625000-1642348 GCA_036346205.1 Vesta saturnalis | reverse complement strand
TGCGACATGTCTCTACTTTTCAATATGCTAAAACAAGCTATAGGAATAAAGAACGAATTCAGTCAAATATCTTGCTTAAATCAGTTTATGCGTGCTGTCAAAAGGACTTAAGGATAGAACGCCGTAACAGCGCCTCGCAAAGGAGTTTATATCAAAATATTGATTTCAGCGTGAGCTCATCTTCTGGCAAAAATGTAGATGAAGAAAGAACATCCTAGATGTTGATTTCTTTTCTATTAATGAAGCCCCATGTTAGAACGGGGAACAGATTCATATATCAGTTTCCGCCAAAAGGAACTTATAGATGTGGAAACAGGATTCCAGATGGAATTCATTTTCAGTTCCAATTTTGATAATAACAAGTCCGAAGTTCTATCAGTGACCTATGAAATAGTATGGAGCCCCCATTATTAAGACACTATTTTCAACATTAAGTTTTACCGACATAATAAACAAGCAGGCGCCTTTCCGGGGAAAGCTTCAACTGATATAAAAAGGTCCCGTACGGAAATGGGGCCGCAGCGGAGCCCCACCTGATAGAGAAAACAGGTCCCTAGATGGTGCTACCGTACAGTACAACAATGTAGCATGGGGACGACCAATAAGATGCAAGCTGTAGCGTAGGGGTGAGCATAGCCTAAGGATCATTTAGAAACCAGAATCGAAAGGTAGGTGGAGCGTTCTTTTAGTCCTGCAACCTGACGTAGTAGGCGTGCGCAAGTACCAATCGGGTGAAAATGCGTCTGCGGTTGCCTATCCTCCAGGGGACGGATTGCCAAAAGGCCATAGCTAGGGACTAATGGTGACAAAAGGGGCATAAATGTCAAGTGGAGGGATGAGACGTGATCCGTGGCGTTATGGGGTAGGGGTATAACGTCACAGAGAAGTCGTGATGGTGCTAGACTTCTACTCACGAATATTTCATTAATGTAGTAGTATTCTAACGGGTTTCATTATAGTCTTAGTGTACAATGAACAGATTATAGTACTTAACTACAGCATCATAATCTTGATATTATGCTCCACCATCAGATAAACATTATTACAGCACTTGCAGTACTTCAAAATTATACTGTAAGAAAATTTCTGCTACCTGTTTCAAATACGTTTGTCCTAAAGTGCTTTTATGCACAAAAATTTAAACAAATTTAGTTAATATTTGGTAGGTATTATTTTTGGAATCTACACTTTGAAAGGCAAATCTTGCGATATTACGACATAAAAAGTGATTTACCGGAGTACTTTTGGTAAATGTAGGCCATAAAAAATAAGTTAAAAATAATTGATAATTAAATATTATTATTAATTTTATTATATACATAAATAAAAAGTTTACCTGGAGTAGGATTTGAACGTACGGCATGTAATTTGCGCTACTACCGCTGTAATCAACTGAAATTGACAGTTAATTTTATCTCCCTACTCTTAAGAAGGTTTAATTTTTTAATAATAATGCCATCAAATTACATGATTTTCGGAATTAAAATACTCAAGAATTGAAAAAATTATATAATGTGGTTCGGGATCTATAAAAATTCAATTGGTTAGGTATAGACATCGATGGATGTGGGTATATATCTTTTGTGATAAATCATCCAGAAGTTTATTTTAACTTACATATGTAATTTTTAGAATTGTAGTTTTTCGTGAAGGATTTAATGAAGCTTAATTGAAACTGTGATTAATTAAATAAAACTATTTGTAAAAGACCTAAGGCTTTCGTAAATTTTTACAAAGCATCTGTGTTAGAGAAGCTTTTCATCTCAGTTTTAACTGGAAACAAAAATTATTGTGGATGTACTCAAAAGTAAACCTGCATTAAACTAACTAAACTCATGTTATGTAAAATCACTTTTACAAGCTACAAACTTGTAAAAAAATTACAATTGTTTTAATAGCATGTGTATGGGTAATTTGAGTATTAGTAACCCTTTGTCGTAGTAATACTTAAAGTCACGGCTGTCGAGATATTTGGAAATGTCATTTTAAATAACATTTAACGTAAATTCACATATTTAACATAATTTAGATTGAGTAACAAATAATATACGTTTACAATATAAGAACGTAATCAACTGTTTTACTACATGAGCGCGAGGCCGGAGGGCAGTAATGCGCGCGAACGCAGTAAAACATATTATGCACGATATAATTCTTCATATTGAAGAATTTTTATATTGAAAATAAGAAACAAACATTTTCATGAAATAGTGCTAATAGACAATTTTCAATTTTCATTCATTTGCGTACACATTAGCATTAATAGAGGACGTTGCACGTTAGACGTCATTTTTGTTTAAATAATTGAATATTATTTGTCAAACATTAATGATATACAATATACAGGTTGTATAAATCTATTAAAAAATAGTGAAGTTGATATAGATTATACTTTTTAAAATTTGAACACGTTTATATTTTAATTTTGTCGCCCCCTTTTTGCATCAGAGACATCTGGTCACCCTAGGTTTTCGGTAAAGTAAAATGCACTAGTGCATGCATTTCGCCAATTTACATCACGCCTTTTAGTAAAGGAGGCCCTTACATTATGAATATGGTTGCATGATACCGCTATTACGTACCACAAATGTGAAATAGTTATTGTATTACAAGGCCAGAAAATGGGCGTTTGCCAGTACGAGTAAGCTTTGCAAGTTTATGAATACTCGCAAAGTATTTTATGGCAGAGTGATATACAAGATTTTTTGTGCCGACGTCAACAATAGTTATTAAACTCAGTAAAAAAAATTGTTGTATTTTTTAAAATTTCATACCTGTTGAAATTAAGTTGATAATACTGACAACTGACAAACCAACATCACCTAAAAAACACAATTGCGAAATTATTCATTACTCGAACTTTTGTAGGTACCTCACTAATTTGTTGAATATACAATAATTTATATATGTAATTTGTAGTTTATAAGGAACATGTATACGGTAACGAGATTAGGCTTTGTTGATTATGTCGAATATTTTATCAGTTGTGTCACTACAACCAATACCAACTCTAATTTAGTATTACTTTTGCCTGCCTAGGCCGGAAAACGCATAGATTCCGGACGCATTTGCGGTCTGCATATGCCCTTTATAGAACGAAAGACACAAAAATGTAAATTACTTTATTTTCATTGCGCTTTATTTACATGACTTCCAGATACATGTTCAACTATACGGTTACTTCCTAGTAATTAAAACAACGTTAAGTTTAGTTTGTTGTCGTAATGGTTATGAATAGTAATGGACGATAGTCAAATTTTTTGAATAACAAGTTACCCATCTATCAACATTTAGTATTGTTCAACCTATTTAGTAAAGATTATTGTAAATTTCCCGTTGAACAACAGTGTTATCTTTCTTATTATATTTTTACCAGTTCTACTTTTTTTGCATTAAAGATCCTTGCTTTACAAATATTGTTGACTGATAAGTCTAGATTTAAAAAACAATTTTTCATTGTTCAAAGGATTGAAAAGGGTTTACAAGGGATAGTATCTATTTACCGCGAAATAAAATGTTTAGTGTCGTACTACCTCAATTCTACTTGTAGGCTATCCTCGTAGACTTGAAACTTGAAAAGGGTATTGAGCAATCAAATGGGAGCTATAAACGTAAACAGAGATATTTGGAGGAAATTTCTGTTCAGTTTGCGACAAATCTGTTTATTTATATAAATTATTTCAGTAATAGCTGGTTGTAAACATAAAAGCTTTAAGTTCTAGTTTCACTAGAATTCAATTTACTACTATGCTTTATCCAATTTTGCATGAAACTAGAAAAATGGTATATCTGTAACTAAACTGTTACTAAACATATGGCCTAATAATTTTAATTATTACTGAATATACACAAACTTATGAAATAGTTTTTGGAAAATAAAGAAGTTTTTATATAAATTTCAAATCAGAAAGGGCTGTTTATTTCAGTATAGCTTAATATGTTCTGGTATAACGTCATTATCGGGAGGTTTAAAAAGTGATTGTAATTATGACACTTAAAATTTATGAAAATAGGAGTAATAATAAGATCTTTAATAGATAAAATGTACAGTATCCCGAACGTAGTCAAATAAATGTAACGGTATATTCTCATTATATCACGAAAATGTCGTTAAAAGCGTTATGTGTACCTGATTACTAATCTTGTGGTCTTCAGTGTACCTCATGCCCAGGGCTGGGAAAATGCATATTTGCATGTTTTTCCCTACTGAACATAATCAATTAAATTTTTGTACTTTGACTTTTTTTGATGTATACTTTATTATAAAGGCAATTCTATTTTGCATATTTGCATATATTGAAGGTTTAGAACATGCAGCATATTTAAATGATTTAAGCATAATAATGCATTTTTAGTAAAGACCTATTGTTTTGTTAATTATTGGGATTTCTAAGTGTTAACAAATAAAAAAGGTGTAGTGATTGGTATCTGAACATTAAACGGTAAGTTTGCACCTCGGTGTAGCTCAACAAGATACATTGCTTACGAAGCTTACTGTAAGTTGAGAACCCATTTATTTTATAAGGTTGTGAGGGAAGTAGAAATATATCCACAGCTGTAATGACTCAAGCATTTGATTCGTTAGGCGCCACTCAATTTTATAGGTTAAATAATTAAAAGAACAAAAATTGAGAAAGTTGTACATTAATACCACAGGTAACCTGAATAACACTAATCAGATGTATTTATTTGTATATTTAATAAACCAAAATAATGTCTGATTAATTTCATCTAAAACCAACTAAAACAGTACTTTTCGTAAAGCTTTACGATATTAACTAATTTCTAATTCAACACAAACTATAGAAACACATAACTTATCTTTACGCACAATTCAAACTGAAAGATGATCAACACTGTATATCTTTAATAATAACGTCTAGTTAACCTATGTCAACAAACATTGCTGTTGCTAGGTTACGCACTCAAATATTTCTATCTCAGAAACCGAATTCAGCTGTTTGTTTTTATTATAACCGTATCAAAACAAGACTATACTGACATGTTATTTACTTAAAATGTACTTTGCATTAAAATGATACGTACTTACCTTTTCTTCCACTCAAATAGATATAATGTATTAACTTCATTTTGAAAGGAACTGCAGCTTGAGAACTTCATTTCCTTTCAATAGGATAAACGTACGGTACGATAAGGTAAAGTAAGTTCAATTGTCTTCATTAACATAAAAATAACAAACGAAATGTAGACCAGACTACAAAATCAGGCAAACCAACAGCATGCGGTAATGATTCAAAGGTATCTCCATTTTTAGTTCTTCACGATAAAGAATTACATTATCATGCACGCCACTTTATGTATTTAACGACGTCATCGACCGCGCATGACTATACCATACATTACGATCCGAAATTCATTAAGACATGAAGTTTTCTTGACCTCTTAATTTCCTGATTGTCACGGGATATCCTTATTAAATATAATGTATACCAAAATGTAATCAAAAGTAGTTACATACCTTGTGCAGGGAAGAAATTTAAGATACGACATGCACTGGAACGCAGAAGGGACGGGAATGAACTCAGATTCGACTTGCGCATAACACAAAATTGATGTGTCTAATATTCATTACCTACGATAAAAATATATACACGGAGATTCATAGTTATGTACACTAAAGAGAAAATATCGACATATACCAAAATTTTATTATTGAAAGAAAAAAAGAAATGCCTTAGAACACCAACGTAATGCAAATATATTTACCAATAACACAAATACAAAATTTAAATGAAGTTAACGATAACCAAGAATTGGGACCTTACAGTGTTTCATTTATAAATTCAATTGATTTGAGCATAAAACAACTAAATTCTAAATTCCATCAAACTATTTATTCTTCGGTTGGTTACACTATAGTGAAGTTGTCTAAAACATTTTTGTTCAATAATGCCAAACTAGGTTTAATGAAACACTTTCTTTACTGTATATCAGAAATCCAGTTCCGATGGAGAAAGATTTATATATGGTGACCGATGGTACTTCATATATGGTTAAAGCAGGACAGAATTTAGAAATACGCTATGAAAATTTGATTCACACAACTTCCTTGGCTCATGCGCTCAATTGTGTGACTGAATTTCCACTTGTAAATTCATTGACTAATAATGGACACAAAATTGTTTTTGAAAGCCCCAGCGAGAATTGATGTTTACCATCAACACCTTAAGGGTATTTATTTACCCTCACAACTAATTTTGACTAGATGGGGGAGGTAGATCAAATTTGCCATAATTTACTATAAAAATTTCATACAACTTAAAAAGGCCGTGAGTGAATTCGATCCAAGTTATTCCCAATCGGTTGTGGACTACCAATCAATTTAAAAAAATTCCCAGACATCATATATAAAATCACAATATTGCTGGCATAATTAAGAAACTACAATTCCTAACCCCTAAGGAGATAATTATGGGCGTTGATGAAAAATGTAAAAGTAAGTAAAGATAATACTCTTGCTTAAGTCTTAAAATGATTATAAAACAAAACTTTTAATAACAATTTTCATTAATAAATTAACAAGACAAACAAAAATGGTTACAGTTGTTCAAAATGAGATCCACCAACCTCCACATACAATGCCACACGCCTTCGCAGCTCTCTTTTCCATTCTGTATTTGCGAAATTGTCACGAATGTTGGTAAATGCGTCAAAAATTCATTTAATCAATTCTTCTCTTGAAGATGATTTACTCCGCCCGTACACTAACGACTTAACATGGCCCCACAGGTAAAGGTCTGGAGGTGTGAGAGACTTTTTTCAACCGCTCATATCTACTTATTCATCATCATCATTATTAGTGCTATCTGTCTGTTTGTGTTGTAACGTCTCAAAGTGGACAAACTTGAATATCGAGCTGTTATAAAGTTTCTTACAAAACAAGGAAAATCTCCAAATGTTGTTCGTGAAGAAATGTTGATTGTATACGGGGATAATTGCCCTTCCAAGTCGGCCTGTTGACATGATCACTTCGGATGTCATTGAAAACACCAAGTATTTGGTATTAGAAGATGCAAGGTTAAAGAAGCGACAATTAGCGTCTTTATTAGGAGATAGAAACCACAGTTTTCAAAATTGTACACGATTACCTTGGCATGACAAAGGTCAGTGCGAGATGGGTTCCACGAATGCTTACGCCTTTTCAAATGCCTACTTGAATGGAGAAGTGTGAAGAATTTTTGGCGCTTTGTGGGGACGAATCAGATTTAATTATCAATGGACTTATCACCGGAAATGAAACTTGGTTCCGTCATTTTGATCCTGAGTCGGAACAAGAGTCGATGCAGTAGTATATTACGGGTTCCAGTCCTCCCAAAAAGTTTAAAGTTACCCCTTCTGCAGGAAAACTAATGGCAACTGTTTATCGGGATTTCCAAGGAATTTTAATGATTGATTATCTAAGGAAGGGTGGTACAATCACAGGAGAGTATGGTGCAAGCTTAATGCGTCGCCTCGGAGATGTTATTAAAGTAAAAAGAGGCGGAAAACTAACGCGAAGTATCCTGCTGCTTCATGATAATGCATCAACCTATAAGTCAAGACTTTCAAAAGCTGCCGTTGCTAACTGTACCTTTGTAGAAATTGATCATCCACCTTATACTCCAGATTTAGTCCGCAGTGACTATTTTTTGTTTCCATATCTCAAAACAACACCAAGGGGAAGAAAATTTAGAGACGATGATGAACTTATAGCGGCTGTTGAAAGCAATTTTGCGAAAAAATCAAAATAATATGTTTATAATGGGTTAAAGATGTTATTGAAACGATGTAATACTTGTATTGAAAAGCAAGAGGCCTATATTGAAAAATAAAATTCGGTTGTAGTTCTAATCTACTCTTATCATGCCTAGTCCGAGAATATAAAAACGACCCCTCGTACATATGTAGATATAGAAGGTTATTCAACCAACTTTTTTTTTCACTATCGCTAAATCGATTTATTAAATCATTTTACAACTTTTCGCCAGGTTTCACGAAGATGGGCCATGGTGTCTGGATGTGTGTCTGTGTGGAAGTATGAGAGTATCCACGATAACTCCAGAACGAAAACACCTATGTACTTAAAATGTTGTACTTAAGCTTGTTTTCATTTCGCTTGGAGCTGATTAGATTTTAGAAGAAATCCAGCGGGGTTGATTAGGGGCAGTTTTTGGTGTTTACCAAATATTTCTAAAACAGCTGCATAATTCAGAGATATAAAAATACCTATATGCAAACCTTAACATCCCATTATACGCGTCTAATATCTTCCACGATCACACGCGTGTCGGGGAAACGCTCACGTGTCAATAACTTCAGGTTTTGTGCTTTTAATTTACACAAACCGTGAATTCAATTACTTGTAAGACATTTTTATTAACTCAAATCAGTACAAGGAAAACAGTTGGCTTTCAATTTGAGATTCCCCTTCACATAACTGGGTAAGTGCAGTCTGTACATGTGATAGTGCGCTCCCTGCATATCGATTTAGTGCACTGATTACAACTAATCTTTGACTTGTGGATGTCGTTCAGGTTTCGGAATTTCATAAATCTCATGTAATCTTGATTTCATGGTATTTGGGATATGTGCGTCTTACACCCTTCGCTTCGCATAGTCATACATTAATGAGTTCGCCAATACTGTCAGGTGGACGGTTCATGATAGCGTTTCAAGTGTATTCGCTTTGTAGATGATAAATCTGTTTATAGCACCAATATTCGTCATAGTCAAAAATATTATTGGTGGCCACCTACATATTTGAAATTCGCGACACCGAAGAGTGTTTTTGCAATGCATCACTCATATCTACTCCAATTTTTATTTTGTTGCAGAATGTGATTAAGCTCAGTTTGTATTATACACCTGATTCCGAATCAACAAAATCGCCACTGTGCATAGTAAACAAAAGAAGCACATGTTTAGCCCTTTTTGGTTTATAAGACACGACAGTACAGTTATTAGAGAAACCAAATATCGAACTTTTTATTGTTCGCAATAAAAAGGGGTGGAGTTTCCTTTTATTTTTCTTTAGTGTCCGTACTGGCGTAAGTACCATCTATAAAAGTTCTTGAGAAAATGAAATCGAAGTAAAGAAACTGTCGCAGGTGATATTTTTTCCAGTTTTTAAGTGTTTTGCCAATATTTTTACAATTTCTACTACTTTATTGTTCACACGGTAAGGACCTTTGCATACCAACATATACCTCCAAATTTGTTGTATAAAATGTTTTGGCATCAGGGCAAGCCCACATTCTTAAACCTTAAATATCTGACATATTAGGCATATAAACCACAACGCCCTCTAAATGCCAATAGCATTTCGTCTACGGTTACATACGCGCTTACGCTGTAATTATTTTTGCAACGATTTTGTTTATCTGATGGTGGAGCCGCTAATTTAGCGGCAAAAAGCAGAATTTAAGTGTTCAAATTTTTTCAATATCTGAATAACGATTAATTTTATAAGAAAAAGTGTAGACATGTTTTAAATAAAATCTAATTTGATATAACTCTTCTTTACAAGGTTTCTTAATATAACGCAAGGTAAGTCTAAAAATTAATTCAATTGAATGAAAATGTTTAAACTGTATTATTGATATCTTATAGAACCAGGCGGCTTTGGATTTTTTTTTTAAGTTAACATGTGTTTATGTCTATTAAGTCTAATTAAGTTTTGTTTTAGTACTAATGACTCTACTTCATAGAGGAAGGTAGCACAGGACCACAATCCGAAGCCAAAGATGTTGAAAACTCTCCGGATGTTTCCAAGTGCACATTCTTGAGCTTTCAAAAGGGCCTTCTGTAGGTAGCGGACCGCGAAAATTTTATTATTGTAATAAACGTTTGTCAAATCGCATTGTTACCGCGATAGAAAAGATAATTAGTGGATTTTTGATATCCTTGTAATACGTCGTAATTGGCTAATGTTTTCGGAATATTTTATTATGTATTTTTATGTAAGAAATGTGGGAATGTTTGTAACTGATATTTGTGTAAAGGTTGAACAGAAAAAGGAAACATATATTAGGATAGAAAAACAGGTGTTCTGCGTGACGAATTGTTGAAAATTTCTATACGCGCGCTCTTGATGTAAAAACGTCATTGATTTAATAATTAATAACGGCTGAGCATAGCGCAAATCCAAAGGGATTTTTTGTTTGGTACGTTTAAACTTGAGACCTAAATTTGCACTTGTTACGGACGAATGCATATTTTTAAAATTAAGATGTCGTGCAATAATTAATGTGAAACTGTTCCAACGTAAATTAATGTTTCTGGTTTTTTTTATTACTTTTGAAAGACGGGCGTTGATTTTCGGGAGTAGACATGGTTAGTTGGAAACCAGAGGGGAAGGCAGTTGCTGTTGAAATTTTGATGGAGCCGGATTGCTTTTATCGTTTTAATTAGCAACTGCCGTTGTAAACCGTTCGATCTATAAATACCTTGTCGTGTAACTTTTAGTAAAACTAAAACGCTAATTCGTTCTTTTCTTTTTGTGTATGTTTTAATGTAAATTTTTCCAAAAATCAATCCGTATTTAATCGTCGTGGCTCCCAGTTTTAAATCGCGCATCTTAAAACGTCTTGTTGGTGGTAAAGTATTTAACTAAAGGGAATATATTCAAGTGTTAGTAGGTATTTTTATATAAATGAAAGCTCGTAGAAAATCATGTTACAAGCCTATGTAACATATTAAAAATCGTCTTACCTTATTCGCACGCGGGCTCATTAACCTGAAATCTGCTAAAGTAAAAGACAGTACACGGCACCCGCCCTCTAGTAGGTGGGTGAATTAGCGTTATTGTTTCTTGTTTATATTTATGTTTGTGTAGAGGTGGGTCTGGTGAACAGGTACAGGATAATCCTTAGTTACTAATGGGCAATTTCCAAGTTTTTACACACTTCCGGGTCCATATGACCACTAAACACCTCAAATTTTACTTTTAATGTTTTTATTGTTGTATCGATGAATGTGTAACCTGACATAACGCACTCAACCTTATATGTCGGTCACGATGTTATGATCTATTTACAACTTACTCTTCTAAGGTTTCATTTAATGACATTTTGTGTCAGTTTGTTAAGTGGAATTGCTTCCTACGAACTATTTTCTCTTTTGATGTAATTTATTGTAATTTTACGTATGTGTTTTGTGCTTTAGTAGTCAATAAACAATTATGTACGTGTAAATTCTTTGTCTATTTTCTATTGTCCTTGCCTTTACCGTAATTTGCTTTATTGTTTTATGTGGTTATTTACTTAAAGATCGGCATGATTGATTTTAAAGGGCCACATGTTTGGTAATACGATTTTGATTCTGATTATTTATGATACAATTGTGGCTGTGACTACATGTTTTTTTTATTGTGTTCATGTGTAACTAAACTGTTTTTTATTTATTTATGTTTCTCTTAATTTATAATTTTGTGCGCTCTTTAACCTGATTTAATGGTATTTTGTTATATATTCAACCCTGTCATTGTTTTTTCTTTGTGTTATCTGATTTATTAGTGTACTTGTACAATTACTTATTTATGAATAAAGTGGGTTTTATTGGTGGTTCTTTCCCACAATGGTACATTAACGGGCTGAACCACCATTGCGCAAAACTCGTTAATTTTAATTTGAGTGGTTTCATTGTTTACCTGTCCCACATGATCAAACACTTCACCTTATCCAGCCTATCTCAGTTAAATAGCACAACGTACCTACCACTAGACGGCCAATTCGTTTGATCAGATCTGAGGTTTTCGAGTAATTAAATATTAATTCTAATGCCAGGAAAGTCAAAGTAAGACAAGCAATTAATTTGAGTAATAGTAACATTATTGTCAGTAAAGTCAAGATAAATCACTTAGCGATTATTTTGTTCTTGAATTTGCATTATTGCAAATAAGATCGAATTACACTTTTCAAGGGTACCTGGGGGACGCTACACATAAAGTTCGAAACGTCGTTCTGGCATAGATTATTGTCTTTGTTTCCACAGTGTTGCCTGTTTTCGTTGTAAACGTATGAAAAGAGGTTGCATAGTAATCCTAAAAAAATATAGCTAAAATTATTTCATTTTTTTTTAATTTTCAATTTGTAGGTTGGAAGCTCGTGTATTGTTTCACACCGCCAGATATATTCTTGTTTACGGCAAATATTCATGTAGGCTATTTTTATGCGATGAACTTACATAATCCCATTCCAATGGGATATAATTCAGAAGAATTTAACGGAAAACTACTAGAATTGATTGAAATCTGTTCCATAATAGTTGATAGCACAGCACCTCATTATAAATTCTAATCTTTGAAACCGAACAATAGAAGAAAGATAAACAGCTTGAATCGGTCGACACTGTGCCGTGGGATGATTTACACGTTTTCAATTTAAGAACTAAATAAATAAATGTATACTGGGTGATTATGGTTATTTACTTTCTCTGATCAACTTTTTCGATCGTGATCATTTTTGTTTAGTACGTCAAGCTTTATAGGTATTTTTTAAATAATAACTTAAATTTAAGATAATGTGTCTTGGTCGTCATATTTCATTGCTTCTGTCGAAGTCTTACGATTTTTTTTAAAACAATTTAACAATTTAATGATATGAAAAAACTGCACCAAATTTTTAGTACCTAGCAAAAAAAAACACAGTACACTAGTTATAAAACACATCAAATTCTTTCAGTTTTACTTGTGCTTGTTTAAATTATCAACTACATTGTATTGTGAGATCATGTGTTGCACACATCAGATTTTTTGTTGTAAATATTTTCTTAGCATGAGTTTATGGTCATTTTGTAATGTAGAATTATAGACTAATATGTATAAATCCCTTTACTTCTTACTTGTCAGTATGAAAAGCAAGGTAGCCAAAAGTTTGTGGTATCAAACGGAACTCACGCACTTTCTTCTATTTCGAGCTAAAGCCGTGGTTAAGTATAGTAAAGTTTGATTCAAATAAAGTTGGGTATGACTCATCGATGTGAAAGTCTATAATAAAATTACATATTTTTATCCCCCCCCCCCCCTCTCTCTCTCTCTCTCAACTACATGTTTTAGAGAAGGATGGCCATAAAAACATAAATCTGCTGTACAATTCATATTAGCGCACTAAACCGTTTGTCGTGATTAAGAAGCAGCGTTTTTGCTTTACTTTTTATAAAAAAACAGTTTTCTTCAAAACTATCTACAACGTGTACAGTGAATTATTGGTAATTTGGTAACATTTTTAAATAATTTATACAAAATTTACAACATTTTAGATATGCTACGTAATAAGCACCTTCAATCTCAAGCGCATCTCGTAGTTATGAACATGCTTTAAACGGGACCGTGACAATTAAGGGGAAATCGATTAATTTGAATCTGTTATGTAGGTATGTAGTACATTAGTCTCTAAAATATGATACTTGGATGGACTACTTTTGGCACACATCTGAAAGATGTGGTGTTAGTATAAATACAGTTAGTGTTATAAAAAAAGTGTTACAAAAGCCCAAAAACTAAATAAACTACCATAGTTACCAGCTAAGCCGACAAACCGTTCGAACTCTAAGTCCAGGCAAAGTTGGCGACTATGTAAAGGATGAAAAGGAAGAGAAAAAATTCTAGACATGTCTAGTACTATACCTGTTTTTCTAGGTATACATGTTACGTTGGCATCACTACAAGAAGAATTAAGCGATAGTCAAGTTTTCGATTTCAGTAGATCAAGCTTAAGACGTCTCTTAAATTCCCTTGGCTTTTCATCTAAAGTAGATGATGGTATGAGAGGTTTACTGGAACAATCACATATTGCTGCCAATCGTATACGATTCTTAAGAGAGTATCACAAAAATAAAGAAGAAAAATTATACAATCCTGTATTCTTAAATGAAACTTGGATTTTCAATCGGGGATCGCGCAAAAGAAGCCGTCATGATAAATCAAAGGAAAGTGTGCTGAAGAAGCCAATGGGCAAAGAAAAAAGGTTTGTTGTAATTTAGTTATTACATTATAATTGCTAATAAAGTAACTGTATTTTTTAGGTTTACAGTTGTTTATGCAGGTAATGAAGATGGATTTATTTCCGATGCTTCACTTTTGTTTTCTACAAAGTCACAAAGTTCAGACTAACGTGGAGATATGTGTGCGGAGTTGTTTACAAAATGGTTTGAAAATAATTTCATTGCAAACTTAAAACAACAATCTTTAATTGTAATGGACAATGTTAGTTTTCATTCCATCTTCTAGAAAAAAATCAAATAATTCATCTAAGAAGGAAGAAATATGTAATTTTCTATTAAAGCACAACATAGCTTATGAACCTAGCATGTTTAAAATAGAATTACTCCAATTAGTTGCAGATAATACGATACCAAAGATGTACACAAGTGTGGACACAGAGTGTAGTGTAGAACACTACAACAAAAATATAGGACGACATTAGTCCAAATTTAATGATGACCATGTAAAAGAAGTATGCAACGAACTGATGGGACATATTGACATCAATACATTAACATGCTCAGACACTTGGGCATGTTAAAGTGATGGGAAATTGAAAAACATTTTGAGGATGTGCAACCATTAATCATCTCTGTTAACGATTCCATTTCTGAGAGTGATAGATAACTTTTTTTAATCCAAATGGTTTAAATCCAATGTAATTTAAATATTCTAATTTTTATATAACATATTGATAGCTCTACACAATAGGTGGACTAAATACATGTACTAATACATGTAAATTGTTTTTCATTTAACTTGGAGCAATGTGAAATCTATTTAAACTATGTGCTAAATGAAAGTATTAAACATCTATAATTTCGTTGAGCTTCGAACTACATTACACTGTACACACTTTCCTCTACAAGAATGAAATAATCACAAATGTATCAATATTTATGTTATCGTAAAGTATCTACAAGAATGATGTCGATTATAAAACAATAATTATGCTTCTAGAAGGACTGCTATAAGTCTTGAGAATAACAAACTAATTGCAGCATTTATCAATTTTTCCACCTGAAATGATTTAATGTATAATAAACAACAAAAGTATTTGTTAACGCACGAATATATAGGTTATGTATTATAATTGTTTGTAATTGTAATCAAATCATGTCCTCAATTATAATAATTCACTGTCCAGCACAATATTAAAATATTTTTGACTCTATCAATAAAATAGGTGGATATAATGGATATTTTTTTTAGTTTAAAATATAAAACAATATAATTATCAACTTTCTTTGACATTTTATGGAAATTTATGTGCCGATAAAAATATTAACTAAAAGATACTTTGCTGATTTAATGAAGACCTATCGTCGCCTAAATCTTAGTTCGTGTAATTTTAAGAATGAGTCATACCCAATTTTATTTGAATCAAACTATAACAGTAAACGTAGCTCATCAGGTCACTTATAAGAATGGAGTCCAACTCAATCGTGCAGCGGCCCACTCGTGCTGTGTTCTGAGCGGAATATTGAAAACGATGTTTTCTATATCCAAACAACAAGTGATTAGTTAAAAGAACTCTATGAGCCTACATCCTGTGTTTCGTTTGTTATTCAGATTGTAACATATTTACTAATAAACCCTTAGAAATGTACAAGGGTTGCTCCGAAAAGTATCTGTCTCAGTAAATTATTATTAGCTATAAAGACTTACATTTGAAATGTAATTTATAACAAAGATTTGGGTCTCAACAACAAAAGGAAATATTACAATATTTAAGGTTTCCTTAAGTTTTAATGCTATATTTGTGCACATAACAATTTTTTTTTTTAAAATTATACGCAATTGACTCTGACGCGCTGCTATCAAAATTGCAAAGTATTTTCTTTCTGTAAGGAAGTAATTATTGTGGTGTCAAATCTAGTTGCTATAGAAACATAAAAAGATATATTTGCAGTTCTTAAAAATGGAAAAAACGTATTCGAAACATTTATGTTGATAAACACTTTAAATTATATTAGAGAATGCCGAAGAGCATCACATTCGTTAATCGTTGAGATACCACAACTTGTTCACCATTATCGGAGCAAGTTAATTATGTTATTTTCCTAAATTGCATGTTACACAAGTTTAATATAACATTAAAACAGTTCGAATGATTTAATTATCTCTACTTTCAAAATTAAAACTATCCTTCCAAATTCCAGAATAAATTATGATTAATGTAAATGTGCAAAATAGATATATTTGTTACATGATGAACAGTGAACCATTTCATGACCAACGACTATATCTGTTTTTTCTACAATTGCAAAAACAAAATGAATAACGTATGTTATTTTATTGCAAACTTATTTAATAGACACATCCACTATTAGTAAAATTACAGATGAATCATGTATGTTACTTCCTTGTACAGAAACCAGGTAACCTTTTACTACAACGCTTATTAAATAATATCTAAATAAATGCAAGCTCTGGAACGTTAACGGTACTTTACTTCAATTTTAAAACAATTCTGAATTATGCAATGCATTTCATTATATTCTGTCTAATATTTAATTGAATTATAATATTTTTAATGTAGACATTAAAATATAAGTAACGACATACACATAAATGGCGTGGCAAGTTCTGCAACCTCTTAATTATCATTTAAAAGAAAATGAAGTGGCCCGTTTCGCATCACCTGCACAGTTAAACAACATTTTGAAAATGCTTTTTAACATTTATGTTAATTCTCACCTTGCACTGTTAATTAAACTCAAAGCTATTCGTTTTCATTGGCGAACTTTCCATGGCGGCAGTTACTATGCACCAATAGTATAACCTACTTTATGTATTTTAACTATGTACTTTAAAGTTTCAACCTACAATTTACATTTTAAAATAATTAGAAACGAATAATAAGCTAGCATAGCAAAATATAGTACAGTAAAAGATGGAAAGATAACGCATTACATTATTCTAAATATTACATCCGCATAATAATTTAAGTTTTAGTGTCTTGTTAGTTTAACAATAGGGCTACACTTAAATGGAATTCTATTTAAATTCATTTGCAATTTATATGCTGAAATTAAATGTGTATGTGTATGTTGAAAAACTTTAAATAGCTTTTATAACTGCGTTGTACATTCGTAATTATGCC
Source organism: Vesta saturnalis (assembly GCA_036346205.1). Classification (NCBI taxonomy): domain Eukaryota; kingdom Metazoa; phylum Arthropoda; class Insecta; order Coleoptera; family Lampyridae; genus Vesta; species Vesta saturnalis. Next base: position 1,625,261 of record JARFJB010002014.1, on the reverse strand, counting down.
TAGAACAGTGTTAAATGCCAGTTTTTTTTTTGCATAACATTGAAAATGAATCTGATTTCATTAGTTATTCATTAATAACTAAAACTTCTAAAAAATCGAAAGCTTCAAAGTTTTCTTTTGCAGGTTAACCAGTTGATGTTTTTGTTAAGCTCGCCTTATTGCAAAATAGCAAAGACACTAATTATGCCATATTCTTTTAAGGGAAAAAACCTGTCTGTGCTCGTTTATTTTTATTTGAAATCTTAATTTATTTGATTTGAT
>JARFJB010002014.1:1615000-1620000 GCA_036346205.1 Vesta saturnalis | reverse complement strand
GTAATATGTATTACTAGAGTGCTTAATGTATTTGGGTGTTAAAAACCGCCATGATTGGTTAAACAAAAGGGCCACATGGTCAGGATAACCCTCTTCCCTTTTTTTTTAATGATTGATTGACGATCTTATTGTGGTTACGATCACACTGTTTATGTTTATTGCCTTTATGTGTAGTTATTGAAATTGCTTTGCATTTTATTTTGGTGATATTTAAATTTTGTAAGGTACGCCCTTTTAACTTGATTTGTTTTTTTTTGTGTTCTGTTTATGTCCGGTTGTCCCGCACCCTGTATAATGCTTTATATGTAATTATTTAACCCAAAGCAGACAGGAATTGGTTCCAAAAGGGATCCCCTGTTTGTTATTTATTACCTGTTTATTTTGTTTTAATTTGAATACCATTTGTAGACCTGATTTTATGTTTATTTGTGACTAAACTTAGTTTTAGGCAATGTTATAGATTTTGTACGCCTTTAATACCGATAGAGTAGTGTTGATACCTATTTAATCCTTTGATTGCGATTTACTTGTGTTATCTGATCTTTGTTTTTTTCTTTGTGTGATTGTTATTGGAATAAAGGGAATTTTCTTGGTGATTCTTTTTCTCCCGATGTAAATAGGATGACGAGCGAATCACCAGGTAGCGCAACTCGTTCATCTCAATTGTAGTTTTGTTTCATTTAATTACCTTGCCACCTTATGCAACAAATTAACCTTATCCGACCCTATCTCATGCACATTACACAACGTAGGTTATTTGCCCCCTAGACGATCACTGTTTCTTTAATCAGGTTAGAATTTTGCGAGTTCTAGATCACATTTGTAAATCAACTCTGATTATTTAATCACGGCCAGTAAGGGAGATTTAAGCTATTAATGGGAGTAAGCCTAACATTAGCCGGAGTAGCATCATTCTCAGTGACATCAATTTAAGCAATTAATAATTACATCTTATCAGTCAAATTAAGATGCATCAATTAGCTATTGTTTTGTCTCTTGAATTTGCATTAATGCGAACAAGTTCAAATTACACGTTTCATGATAGGGTACGTCTGGGTTACGACAACTTATACACACAATATAAAGGAGGTTGCATGATTATCCTAAAAAAATGTTATCAAAATTATTTCATTTCTTTTAATTTCCATCTTGTAGGTTGGAAGGTCGTGTGGTGCTCCACACCAGACATTTTTGTTTATCGTAACAAAACTTTTATTTTTGCTTGGATAATGTTTGGTATGAGTGATTTGGTTCTCAGTAAATATTAGACTTGTTAAACATCCTAAAATATTTTTTATGTATTTAAGCTAAACCAGATTTATAACTTTCGGCCGATTCTGATGCCTACAAATAAATGAAGAGAAGGGCCATTTATTAAATCTGGTAAACAAGTTTTGGCAGTTGCAAACGCACTTTTAGAGAACTTTAAATGAAACCACCGTTAACCATAGCTGTCTCATGTTTTTACATGTTTACGAATAGACCTGGATTTTTGATTTCTATTGATACAGCATTAACAGTAAATAAGAAGGCTTCGCGAAGGGATATTTTTAGAAACATTCAGGACAGTTGCATAATAAACTTATTGCTCACATCTACTTATACTTATGCAAACGTTTCAAAGATGTAAATATGTCGAAATTAAAATAATGTCTGCAATATGTGGTAGTATTAAGCAGTTGTTTCTGTTATATCTATTAAATTGTAATCCATTTTCATATCGTAGGTTTGAACAAATATTACGCTACTTCCCTGTCAATAATAAGTTAATGCGATAATCATTTGTCTACTCGACGGGATTTAATTTCTTTCCTTCCGAGCATATCGCGTATGCGTATGCATACGCGGCTGATATAAAAGGGAGGTATTGTGATCACGGGTGCGTTCGCGAATGCGCGTGCGCGTGGGCGTGAGCTTTGTCGTGTGCGTGCGAGTATGCATGTGCGAGTGCGTGTGTGTGTGTCTTATGTGTGTGTGTGTGTGTGTGTGTGTGTGTGTGTGTGTGTGTGTGTGTGTGTGTGTGTGTGTGTGTGTGTGTGTGTGTGTGTGTGTGTACGCGCGTGTACATTGTGCGTAAGATTCCAATTATACTATTGAATAGATTTCAATGAAACTTTATATTTTGGATCGTATTGGTGCTGCACGACCTGATAAGCTTTTGAGCAAAATTGACTCACAAATGCGCATAGTTTACCTCCGTAAAAATTATTTTTCAAGAAAAGGTATGTTAATTACAAATTGAAAAGAATAAATATGAATAACACCCACAAAAATAATAGCACTTTCAACCTTTATCGACAATACCACAATAAAAACTTTTATTTCAAGTATTCATTTTTAAATACTCGTTCAGAAGAACTGCAAGTACATTTTATACCTGAAATTTTAAGCAATAGGACCACAGTTCACATCGTCACACCTTCATATATTCTTAAATAGAATTTGATGATAAAATCATATCATTATTATAAAAATGTCTGATGTGGAACACCACACCACCTTCCACAACCTACAAAATGGAAATTAAAAGAAATGAAATAATCTTAATAACAATTTTTTACAATAATTATGCAACCTCTTTTATATAATAAGTTCCTTACGAAAATAGGCAACATTGTAAAAATAAAAACAATAATCTATGTTAAACAGATGTTTAAAACTAAAAATTTTTTTAGGGTAACTCTTTTTATACATTCATAACGAAAACAAGTAACCTTGTAGAAACAAAAACAATAATTTATGTCAGAATGACGATTAAAACTTCATGTAAGATAGAGATTAATATATACATAATAACTTAAAAAACAATTCCAAAGTCGCCCGCTTCTCTTAGATGTCAATAACATGGTTTTTGCACTTCCGAGACTAAAGTACGAACTTTAGTCCCTTATAACAGGGACTAAAGTGTCTCTTTTAGTCCCTAGGGACATAAAGTGACGCTTCAAATCCGTAGGGACTATTAGTGGGTACCGAGGTATTTCATTATAACTCTTTATTAATTGAATTAACACTATAAGTGATATTTATATTACAATTAATGTAACTAAATGCATGATTATTTGCACTTGATGATAAGAGAGTATTGGAGGAAAGTGAAGAGATGTCATGTTCTTTAGGTGATTCATTTTCTTGTCGATAAATATCAAAACTTAAAATGGGACTGGATTGAAAAATTTTCTTTACATCGTTGCTATAGCGTTACCTACCGCGTAATAGAAATAGCAACATGTTCATATAAAAATTCGTCAAAATGATTAATCGTATTATTGTTTAAATTTATATTACTGGGAAGTGCAAAAAATAGCGTATATGTCGCAGGACTAAAGTGACATTTTATCCCTTAAGTAATTTTTGGCCCTCGGGCTCTACGAGCCCTCTCAATAAAGCTCACTTGCGGGATAAAAACACTCACTTTAGTCCCTTGCTATATAATATACTATTAACCATTGTCATTCATATTTAATTAATGTTTAGACTTACCTTACGTTATATTAAGAGACGGTATAAAGAAAGGTTATGTAAAATTAAATTCTCTTTCAAAAATACGTCGACTGTTTTTCTTATTAATCGTATTCAGGTATTGAAAAAAGTTTAACTAACACTTAAATTCTTCCTTAGGAATTCATTTACTGCTAAATTTCACGCCATATCAAAAAATTGCATGGAATATAATTAATCGATATGTGTAAGTTCTATATTTAGGAATTTTTATATCTTTGAAATATACACCTGTTTTAGAAATATTTGACAAAAACCAAAAACTGCCTCTAATAAACCCCCCTTTCCGCCGCTGGATATATCCCAAAATCTAATCAGCTCCAAGCGAAATGAAAATGAGCTTAAATACGACATTTTAACTACGTGGGTTTTTTCGTTCAGGAGTTATGGTGGATACTAACATACATCCACACAGACACACACGCGCGTACGCACACACCTATACACACACACCCACACGCACGCACACACCATTCCTTCCGATCCTGTCCAGACCTCGTTTATCCTTAGTCCCACCATGTTGGGAATCCATGATTATGGCTGCAGGAGCTTGAAAAGCTCAAGCATCCCGCCCTCCCCCTTGAGTAGGGAATGAAACACGTGAACTTTTCTTTCCTTCTATTATCTAGTGGGTAAGTAAACATTTCAGAAGAGTTGTTTAAACTACTTTATAGTGTATTCCTGCTTTTTTGTGTAAATCATAAATGGAATTTACTAGAAAGTACGTTCGTTTTGCCTGACATCAAGATTTGCATGCCTTCTAATAACTGTTGAACATTCAATAGTTGTGGTCAAAAAGGTGATATCTGTAATTGCAACATCATTGTATTATTACATTTAATCAGAAAATTACGTTGATATGAATTTTTCTAAAGAAGAGTAATTTCTTAAAGATAGTACTTACTAAGGATGATAACTGCAATTGCTATCGAAACGTTTAAATTTACATAAACTATAAATAAAATAATACACCATTAGATGTTAAATATTTTTATAATGTGTAATAATGTTCAAAGTTTACATTTTCATATGCTTGACTTTATATGTGTTTCCCAATTGTACTTGTTTTACTCGTAGTAGATTTCATTTCCTTATGCTACTTTACATTTTTGCTTTATTAGATAACCACAACGAAGGCACCCTAGTGGAAAGGTTTTCAGTAGAGTCCATCAATGCCTTCTTCGAGCTGGGTAGGTGATACTAGAACAACGGCATGATAGGGCTGGAGGCGCGTCCTTAGCTTTCACCAAAGCCGTACTTCACAAGATTGAATAGAACTCGAATATGGGTATCCGCGCTTATTGCCAAAGCAATGAACTGTATTAAAACAGCCGTTTGGAATGTTTTGAAGGCGCAATTGTTATACCCTTATCATTTACAAAAGGCTCAACTACTGATGCCTGGGATGAAGCTCACCGAGTCATGTTCGGTAACTTCATCGGAGTTCGGCGGCGTGGAGTAAGGGGTTTTCAATAGAAAATCCTGTATACGGATGAAGCCAC
>JARFJB010002014.1:1560000-1602500 GCA_036346205.1 Vesta saturnalis | reverse complement strand
TGTGTTTGTGTGTGTTTGTGCGTGTTTGTGTGTGTTTGTGTGTGTTTGTGTGTGTGTTTGTGTGTGTTTGTGTGTGTTTGTGTGAGTTTGTGTATGCTTTAGTGTGTTTGTTTGTGTTTGTGTATGTTTGTGTGCTTGTGTGTGTGTGTGTGTGTGTGTGTGTGTGTGTGTGTGTGTGTGTGTGTGTGTGTGTGTGTTGTGTGTGCGCGCGTGCGTGTGCGTGTGTGTGCGTGTGCGTGCATGTGTGCGTGCGTGTATGCGTGTGTGCGTCTGTGCATCGGTGCGTGTGTGCGTGTGTGCGTGAGTGCGTGTGGGCGTATGTGCGTGCGTGCGTGCGTGAGAGCGTTCCCTCATGCGTGGGTGGGTGCGTGGGTGCGTGCGTGCGTGCGTGCGTGCGTGCGTGCGTGCGTGCGTGCGTGTGTGTGTTCTGTTTGAGCTCATCCCTCTAATTTGTTAAGAATGCTGTGTCCAAAAGCTCCTACTACTGCAGATGATATAAAGATGAGAATTAGAAACGCACTCGCATCAATCACACCAAACATACTCTTCATTTGAAGAGATAATCATGCTTTGTATCCAAGGAAACGGAGGTCATATTTAACATTTACCATAATATTTTTGTATTGGCTTTTGTAGTTTTCGGCCAAAACATGTTTTTTATACTATCACACTAAATTACTTACTTCTTAGTATGGTTAGGTCGAATTTATAGTTAAATTACGAAAGACATTACAATCAAATGTTCACTGTAGAAAATCTCGGTTTATATCACAAATACTTGTAGTATTTGTAATATTTGTAAAATACATACCTAAATTTGCCATTTTCAATCCAATATGGCTTCTTGCCGGCACACACGCGTGTGTTTGCATGTAGATTCGTGTTAAAAAAACATTCAAAAAGTTTTTGATTTAACAAAATATGTCACTTTTCTGGTAAAAATGTGCTTAGTTAGATATACACCGGCTTTTTGTTGTGCAGTTGTTTGTAGTAGCAGAAGTAGAAGGACAATGGACGGCTTTTTAAGAATTCCTACTCCACACAAAAAAAGAGTTTGATGGGTGTTGTTATTGGTGTTGACACTTTGATTATTAGTTTTCAAACTGAAGAGACGTGACGGTGACAGTTCATAATTCGTTAAAGCTGTACAAGGGTTTCTTCTTTTCCGTGATGCTACTGGTTGTGTTTAATTGATTTTCTGCTTTAAAAATTTATTTTCCAAAGACAAAAAACGAGTAGGATCAGTTCTAGACTGACAGATCTGTTTAAACAGGAAGTCATAGACACTTCTCACTTAAAGGTTACTTATTCTGTTGGTTTGTTTATTAGCGGCGAAGGTTTATGTTCAAAGGTTGACAGATACATGCCATCTCAATAAAAGAGAGAATCATGTCAACCATCTCTCGAAAGTGATCAACTTTCATGTTAGCTCTGGCATCGACTATCTAGATCTTAAAAAATACAAAATATGATTAGAAAAAGTGTTTAACAAAAACAATTTTACCATTTAAATAACTTCGATAGTATTAGGTTTAGGTATAGGGAAGTGCGACATCGATTGAAAGACAATTAAATAAGCAATTGCTTAACTGAAGCCAATACAGGGCGATATATTTAATTCACGTTTTTTAAGGTTTAAGTTAGATAAAAAAAATTTTGTTACAGCTCTTATCCTACGATGTTCGTAGTTTGTGGTCCAAATTCTACTAGATTTGATCTACAGGTTACATAGTTCTTCAGCTTTTGCAAAACCTTTTTTTTTTCAAAAAAGTGAACTATTTCAGAAATGACTAGACTTAGGTATAGGGAACTCTGAATGAACATGAATTGGATAAATTTGTCATTTCCATTTAAAAAAATATAGGTTTGTAAAATAATACTAGTAATAATATTTTTAGTATCACCCTGTGTATTACAAAATATTTTTAAAACATGCTTTCAGAGACTTTTTAATAAAATTTCAATTTGCCCCAAAACGACCGTGTTACAGGTATATATATATATATATATATATATATATATATATATATATATATATATATATATATATATATATATATATATATATATATATATATATATATATATATATATATATATATTAAAAGAGAGAATATAATCTAGTTGAATCCAAGTTTAAATAATGACAGTCATAACAGTTTTCAAATTTGTGAGTTATTAAAGCTTTTAAGGTTTGTATGTCTCCAGACACCTTTTGGCACGTGTTCGCCACAGTCCAACGGACTTTTGAGTCATTCTATAACCGTCAATGAAACCTGGGTGCACTATTATACATTCGAAACGAAACAAAACGAAATAACAGTCCAAACAATATTCACAGAAGGTTTGTGCGCCACCAAAGAAGGCAAAAACTGCTTTTCGCGACAAAATCAAAGAGAAACTACGTCTTTCGGTAGAGAGGAAAGTACTTTTCCATTATGATACTGCACCTACCCCCAAGTGTGCGATCGCAATGGTCAAACTTCATGAATTAAGATACATGAACTTGTAATGATACTAAAAATACTTATTATAAGTTTTCCTATCCTAGTAAATCATTCCTATCAAAACTTATTTCCTTCCACAACTGTTTTATCATTGTTAGTAAATGTGATCAGTGGCCTTACCCACTCCATCCAATTTACCCATAAATACCAGCCCCCTAGCACAGATTTACACTTAGATTCATCTATTCATTCATTCTCACTCACCCTCGGTACTTCTTCCCCACCCTTCTACCTTCACCCACTTCCTATAATATATTTTATCCTATACCTATATTATCCGGTCCCGCAGCCAGACCATCCTGGCCACCAACTAGTAATCTGACCTGTACCCGATGGATAACTACTTGCTTGACCAGAATCCTGTCCAGCATCCCATACTAATTTATTATGCACTTGTATTATTATCCCGACCAGTATTCCCAGACCAGTATCCTAGCCAGTATTACCAGCATCCCCAACCAGACATATCAATGATTATCCCCTCAATTCATCTCATATTATTAGCATGACCAGCATCCCTCATGTATCTTATCTACACACACGTTTATGCACAACACTTTTGGTGGTCACAAGCCCCGAGAAAGGTGCATAAAAGTGACAAGGGTAAGAGCTCGGAGGTGATGCCCCAGAGAAACTAACTATTTCGAAGCCACGAATCATCCCTTTTCTGCGATAAAACTCCTGCACAAAATAGAAAAGCACATTAATTCATGAAATGCTCTTGGTTGTGCCCACGCCCCGAGATTGGTACTGAATGATGGTTAGACAATAGAAGTACTTAACTAGACGGAGGTTAGTCCCTGAATAATTAGCTACTTCTACTTAATGATATTAACCCTTTGAACGTTGCCAGCAGTTTCGAATCCGAGGACGCTATTACAGTTCCCCAAGTACTAATCCAGACAACCGAATTAATTACCGAATCAGAAACAACCCGACCTGTATGTATAAAAACACCTGACCTGTATATAAAACCCCTGTTTCCAGTTATGATTTGGTAATTAATGCGGTTGTTTGAATAGGAACTTGGGGAACTGTATAGCGTCCTCGGATTCGAAACTGCTGGCAACGTTCAAAGGGTTAATATCATTAAGGGAGCCTTCTAAGTAGAAATAGCTAATTATTCAGGGACTAACCTCCGTCTAGTTAAGTACTTCTCTTGTCTAACCATCATTCAGTACCGATCTCGGCGCGTGGGCACCGCCAAGAGCATTGCATGAATTAATCTACTTTTCTATTTTGTGCAGGAGCTTTATCGCAGAAAATGGATGATTTGTGGCTTCGAAATAGTTAGTTTTTCTGGGGCAATCACCTACGGCAAACTAAGTACTTCTTACGCTTGTCAATTTTATGCACCTTTCTCGGGGCTTGTGACTACCAAAAGTGTTGTACATAAACGTGTGCGTAGATAAGATACATGAGGAATGCCGATCATGGTACTAATATGGGATGAATTGAGGGGATAGTTATTGATATGTCTGGTTGTGGATGCTGGAAATACTGGCTAGGATACTGGTCTGGGAATACTGGTAGGGATAATAATACAGGTGCATGATAAATTAGTATGGGATGCTGGACAGGATTCTGGTCAAGCTAGTAGTTATCTATCGGGTACATGTCAGGCTACTAGTTGCTGGTCAGGATGGTCTGGCTGCGGGACCTGATAATATTATAGGTACAGGATAAAATATATTATAAGAAGTCAAAGAAGTGGGTGAAGGAAGAAGGTTGGGGAAGAATTGCCGAGGGTGAGTGAGAATGAATGAATGGATGAATTAAGTGTAAATCTGTGCTAGGGGGCTGGTATTTATAGGTAAATTGGATGGAGTAGGAAAGGCCACTGATAAAATTTATTAACAATGATAAAACAGTTGTGGAAGGAAATAGGAAATAAGTTTTGATAGGAATTATTTACTAGGATAGGAAAATTTATAGTAAGTATTTCCAGTATCATTACAAATTCATGAATGGATGAATTAAGTGGCAATCTGTGCTAGGGGGCTGGTATTTATAGGTAAATTGGATGGAGTGGGAAAGGCCACTGACATTTATTAACAATGATAAGACAGTTGTGGAAGGAAATAGGAATTATTTACTAGGATAGGAAAATTTATAGTAAGTATTTCCAATATCATTACAAATTCATGAAGTTTGACCATTGCAATCGCAGACTTGTGGGTAGCTGCAGTATCCTAATGGAAAAGTACTTTCCTCTTTACCGAATGATACAGTTTCTCTTTGATTTTGCCGTTAAAGGGAGTTTTGCCTTCTTTGGTGGCGCAGAACCTTTCTGCGAATCTTGTTTGGACTGTTATTTCGTTTTGTTTCGTTTCGGGTGCACCCAGGTTCCATTGACGGTTATGGAATGACTCAAAAAGTCCTTTGGACTGTGGCGAAAACGTGCCATAAGGTCTCTGGAAACATACAAACGATTCAGTTTTTGCACTGGTCTGAGTAACCGTAGCATCCAACGAATCGAGTATTTTTACATCTCCAATTTTTCAGGTAAAATTTTGTGTACAATATCATTGCCATTGAAAACGAAGAGCCGTTTCGAACATTGTTGGATCCAGCTCTAATTTAATTACGGCTAGTGTTTAGCCTTTGTTACGGTCAAAAAGAGGAAGAGGGTCCTACGGCAAACCAGCTGCTCACGGTGGAATGTGAGTGAGTTCACAATGGGTAGACCATTTCATAAGGTAAGGTCAGGAGGCGCCACCAACTTGTTGCACTTATCTGCCGTAATTCCAAGTCAGAAAAATTCCTAGATGTTAAAGGAGGACCGTGAAAGGAAGGAAGTATATGAATAGAAAATTGCTATTTATTTAAAAAAATAATAGAAAAAAAAGGTGAAAGTTGTATTAATAATTAAATAATCGTAAGGTTGATTGGCGTAACAAAAACAATATGTATTAACAAAAAAATTAAAGGTACCTTCCCCGAGATCTCGAGTTTATACACATAAACCAACTAATTAATATTTTAACTAAAGTAAACGCCTGCTTAGATCTTAAAAAAAAATTAATGGGTTACTTTTGGCCCCAATTAAATAACGGGTGAGTTACTTTATATTATACATTACTAACAAAAAAATGATCAGAGGATGATAGATGATACTGCTTGATGAAATGATAAATGTGAAGGGATGATTGTGTTTCTTTTTTTTATTAGGCGATGATGAGCGGCGATCGCAACGTAGAGTACGACGAGGAAGGAGAAAAAAAGGCCCTAGAGGAAGAATAGGCGTAATTTCAAATTATCGATAATTGGCTACTTACAAGATGTCGGATGGCCTTGCAAGAAACAATTGTAGAATTAGATAAATAGATATTTTTATCAACACATAGGCTTGTTTCTGGTTTTCTTTTTTTGTTAAAATCTAGGTGTGCAAAATCTGAAAGGTAATTTACATGGGAATGTGGAAAACACTGTGTTAACCCTACTTACAAAAAAGTCGTTTTGAATGATCAACGTGATTAGGTCTATCAAGGCCGTTACCATAAAAATCCCAATTGCGGAAAGCTCTGGTCCTTATACGATAACAATAGCACTTATATAGGTAGCGGGTTGTGGGGTTAAATCCCAAATATTGGACGGAAAAGGGTGCGATAAACCACTAATACCCCTAGAACTAGACTCGATATATCTCACTGAATTATAGAAAAATTACGTGAATTCCGTAAATAAAAAAATTATCATGTTTGATTTTTCAAACGAATTTGACTGGTTGTTGGCCGAACGACAAGGATAGAATTATAAGTAAGAAGAAGAAGGGCTCCGATGAGCGGGAAAATTATCCAAGATTTTGAGATTAGGGAAACACCGACAGAATTTACACAACAGTGGCGTGAATTTATTTAAGTTAGGTAAAACAAGAAAATATAGGTATAAATATTAATAAAAGGTAAAGGGTAAAATGTAAACATGAAACACCACAAAATAAATGAGATTAATTAAAAGACAAACACCAAAAATACTAGATGGGATTACGTATTCACCGGGAAAGTAAAATGGGTACGCTTATGGCGAAATTTGAACAAAATTTAAAACTGGCCAATGATAATTCGTGAATCGCAATTCAAGGTGAACGCATTTAAACTATTCAAAATTCAGACATAAATATAACCTATAATTTTGATTGAAAATCATTAGATATTTTATTGATTAAAAGGGATATTTAGGAAAAGGATTTATAATTCGAAGAGTTATAAAGGTAGGGTACTAACAAAAGACAGATATTAAGAATATATTATAATTTTAGGATAAATGTTAGAAATTGAACACAAATAAGGGTGGCAAACATTGAGAAAGAAATGGACCGTAACACCTTTGAAATGAAAGTACTTTACCATTGCTCACGCCATTGTTTTCAAGATCACACGAGATGTCTACTTTAGAGTACTATCGAAAACAGACTTATTGACAAACCTCTTTTTACTGTAATGTTTAACCTATTAAAATATGATTCTACAGAACGGTGAAGAAGATCCCTCCGAATTCACGCCATATCTCTGTTAGGCTACATAGTTACCGAACAATTAACGTAATGAATTATGTTAATTTACTAAAGATTTGGAAGAGTAACTTAAAAACAAGATTTGTGTGTAGGTAAGTTTACCTGGGAAACTTGACCTGTTAATTTCTTTCCTGGGTTTTCATTCCTCTATTTTCAGATTTTTTCCTTAACCTTTACCTTACAAACTGACATTTCTACACCTAATAACATTTTATACTATTTATCTTTGAATTGTTTTGTGTATTAAAATATTCAATTTCTTAGATAAAGATGATTACATCACACGTCAAGTCCGGAATAGATGGACATAGGGCCATAGCGACGTATTTGCTTCCTCGATTGTTTGTAAATGGTATTAGCGCGTCAGTCCACTGAGTTAGTTGTTATGTACCTGTTGTGTCATTCACGTGGTGAAAAATAGAAAATGAGGTGAGTAAACAGAATTTTTTTGATTCCACTTTGGTGAATAACTCACGTCAAGTATGTTTTAACATCGATTTTATAATTTTCTGTTGTATTTTCAATTTTCATAATTTTTTGTGTGAAATTAGTTATTACGATGTTGTTGGATCCTACTTAACCTCAAATAGAATGTCTATTCAAAAAGTGATACCAAACTATCGCTATGGCCATATCTCCCGGACAATCTAGAGAGATGTCCACTTTCTACAGGGATAGATGGCTATAGTTATATTTAAATAAATTTTGGCTTTTTGCCAGTGCCAGCTCATAAATACTTTTTCTTGTGCAGATGCCAAACAAATACGTAAGAAAATCTCTACAGACACGGGGTACGTTGTCACAAGGTTATTTGTCTAAAGCAATCCAGAATGTTATTAACGGAAATAGTTCTGTTTGCCGTGCTTCTATTTAATTCAATGCCCCACGTAAAACCTTGGACCGTCTAGTTAAAACCGGAAACGCTCAAAGGGAAACATGGGCCCTAGCAGCGTCTTTAACCAGAGACGACCTCAGGATCATTACTTACCAACTCACTCAACAGTTGAAAATTAAACACACGTTTAGCAGGTTTGTTGTTAAACCGTCATCCGGAGATTATTATTCGTAAATCGGACGGTGTCTCTATAGCTCGAGTAACGGCAGTGAATCGAAAGAAAGTAGGAAGTGCTTGTAACAACTATGGAACAAAACTCCTTATTTGACAAGCCTGCAAATACATTTAATATCGATGAATCTCAACAGTAGACCAGGTAAATATTTGCCATAAAGGGACCCAAAGCTGTGTCAACGGTAAGATCTACATAAAAGGGAGAGACAATTAGTTTGGTTGTTCGCTGTAATTATGAGGGTAAAATTATCGCCTGTTGTTATTATAAAGGCTAAAAAAAAGCAAGAGTGGGAGGATAATATACCATCGTATCTGTGCTATTTATGTCGCAAAAGTCTACCTGCGTCACTAGGAAACGACCTGTCGGTACTTGACCAGCATCTTTCTCATGAAATCTTGGAGTTTGCGAACGACATCATCATATTACGCTTGTCCGGTGATATCGCGCATTTTCTTCAACCGTTGGATAGAAGCTTTTTTAAATCGTTGAAAGCACATTTTTCCGAATCGTTTCTTTCGTAGCTTAGAAATCATGGTGGGCGGCGCATGGCCAGATTCCAGTTTGGTCAACTACTGAGTGCAATTTGGAGTAAGTCGGCTACAGTATATAATGGTTAATCCGGTTTTAAAGCAACGGGGATCCTGTCTTTCAACCACGAGATTATTCCTGATTATGCTTTTTGTGTTGAAGGAAACCCTCCGACAAATATAGCACAATCTTCGCCTCAACAACAAATGTAGATAACAGAACAACCAATTAGTGGCTTAGAAGCACAACTATCAACTAAAACGTAGATATTAAAGATATTATCTGATTTGCCGTCTGCTGCCCCAGAAGAAATTGTTGTAGTCAGGAAACGAGCCAAGCAAGTAGCGACTATTTTAATTAAAAACCAAAGACAATAACAAAAGACTCACGATGAAAAGTGGCAAAAAAGTAGAAGGAAGCTGTTCAAGACTAAGCAGAAAATAAAATGGAATCTTCAAGCAGCGAAGAAGATATAGAAGTTATTATATAAAGTGTAGAAAGTAGAAGTGAGGATTTTGATGAAAATTAGTGCGTAGGGTATGATGAAGACCATGGGCACACCAAAAAAGGTTGAGTGGACTAATGCGTTCATTGCCAGCTGTCGTTACTTGAAAACCTGTGTAAAAGTGTGTAAAACTTGACAAAAAGTGCATAAAGCTCCTAAGCACAAGAAATACCTAATTAATTTTTCTATGACCATCACTCCCTGAAGGCATGGGAGAGATAGCCTTATCACTCATTTTCTAATTTTTATTTCTTAAGTTCATGTTTTGTTTTTTTTTTCAAAATTGACCACATTATGTCGTTATGTTATTATGAATTTGCTTGAGCAATAAATAGTTTGCCTCGGATCGACACGGCTACAAGGGGAGGTCGTGATCGAAACAGACAGGCGCCGTTGCTGACAACTGTGCAACGAATAAATTGCGAGCCGGTACGTGGAACGTTAGAGGTATGCATGGCACAGAACTTGAAATTGCGAATGTAATGTACCAAAGGCAGCTTGATATTCTGTGTGTATCAGAGACAAAGCGCAAAGGAAAGGATGCTGTGAGGATGGCAGCCTACCACTACGGTCAGGAGTTGAGACTGAAGGACATACTGAACGCGCTCTAGAAAAGTTCGGAGACCAAAGAGTCAATGAGAATGGTAGACGTTCGGTGAACATCTGTGTAGAGAGTGGCCTGTTTGTATCTAATACGTGGTTTAAACATAAAAATGTGCATATATATACATGGCAAAGGGGCGAATCTAAAAAATTATTAACGACTTAGAAACCTGGCGAAAGACACAAAAGTAATGCGCGCATAGGAGTGTGGATCGGACCACTTTTGGTTGTGTTTAGGGCAAAAGTGGGTCTAGAGAAGGAAAGAAAACGTAGTGCGAACGTCCAAAATTAGGGTAGACAAACAAGTAGATAATGGTGCGAGAATGAAATACGTAGATTCTGTGAGTAAAGAGTTAAATGTGAATGAAATGGTATGGAACGAACAAATAAAAGACACTGACCTTGAAAGTGCGTGGATAAGCTTGAAAAAGTGCGTTGTAAATTGTGCTATGCAGATATGTGGAAGAGCGACAGAAAAAATGTGCTTGGTGGAATGAAACGGTAAAAAAGACAGTATGTAAGAAAAAAGATATGTACATGGCAAGGATTGATGCAAAAAGTCAGACAGAGAAAAAGCGGTTGTATGAGATGTACAGATTAAGAAACAAAGAAGCGAAGGGGATAGTGAGAATAAGGTAAGAGAAAGTGATGACTGTAGAAGGAGAGACAATGCAAAATGATTTGGAGGGAAACAAAAAACTCCGTTGCCCAAAGGAGAACGCTGGAGGAGTGAGGAATACGACCAATGAAATAGTACGGGACAGTTGAAGAACTGAGGAAATGCTGGCAAGAAAGCTGTACAGTAGTGAGGAAGGTAAGGCTGAAGGGTTAAATAAGGATGTAGAAGGAATTGTAAATGAAATGAAATGAATATTGGAATAAATGAGGTAGAGAGAACTGTAGGAGTAGGCGTAGATGAAATCGCTAGTGAAATGCTAAAGTATGGAGGTGCTAATCATATACGAAGATTGTGTGAATTATTCAATGTATGCCTTAGGTGTAGAAAAGTGCCGAGGGATTGGAAGACCGCAATCACTGTACCACTGTATAAGGGTAAGGGGAACAAGAGTGATTGCAACAACTACAGAGGAATAAGTTGGCTCAGTGTAAATAGTAAAGTATTTTAAAGAATACTGATTGTTAGACTACGAGAAACTACACAAACTAAGATTTGGGATGTGCAGGGTGGTTTCATGCCAGGGAGGGGATGTGTTGATCAGATGCTTGCTCTCCAGCAGAAAAGCTTACGACAGAGTGAATAGGGAGAAGCTGTGAGAAATATTACATGAATATGGCGTAGATAAAGGTCTAATAAACAGAATAAGGGCAGTCTACAGCGGTAGCCGGGAGGTGTGAGCGAATACTTTGATATTGGGCAAGGAGTGTGACCAAGCTGTGTGATGTTGCCGTGGTTGTTCAATATACACATGGATAAATGTGTTAGCCAAGCACGTACCGATACAAGTGGTGTAATGGTTGGTAACGTAAATGTACGACTTCTGGTGCATGCAAATTCCCCAGTCTTATTAAGTGACAGTGCAAATGAGCTACAAACTGCTCTGAGGAAGTTTGACACGGTCTGTGAGGACATGGACCTAAGTGTAAACGTGAACAAAATTAAGATTGTGGTGTTCAGTCGGGAATGAGTAAAGGAGAGTAGAGTTTTTACTTTGAAGATGAAATTGTGGAACAAGTGGACGAGTTGGTATATCTAGGTAGAAGGAACGAGCAATATATAATGGCGTGTTTGTCCCGTCAGTACTATATGGAAGTGAGACATGGGTATGTCAAAAAAATCACGAAAGAGGAAAAAATGCCGTGGGTATGAGATTCCTGAGCAGCGTACGTGGTAAAACGAGAAGTTATAAGATAAATAATGAGTGTATAACGACGGAGTATGGGGAGGAATAGACGATGGTGGATAGATATAAAAGTAATACATTACGTTGGTTTGGTCACATTGAGTGAATGAACAACACAAAATTAACGAAGCAAATATATGTGGGTGATGTTAGAGGTAAGACAGGGCCTGGTATGCCGTGTAAAACTTGGCTGAATGTAGTAGAATGTATGATAAAGAAAGAAAAATAAGGAGTTTTAAAAATAGAAGGGCATGTCAGAGGCAATGTAGGAATCTTGTGGAACCTAGGGAGGTATGCAGAGATAAGCATAGAGAAGTGAGACATGGGTATGTCAAACAAATCACGCAAGAGGAATAAATGTCGTGGGGGTGGGTATGAGATTCCTGAGAAGCGTACGTGGTAAAACGAGAAGTTATAAGATAAAGAATGAGTGTATAACGACGGAGTATGGGGAAGAATAAACGGTGATGGATTGATATAAAAGTAATACATTACGTTGGTTTGGTCACATTGAGTGAATGAACAACACAAAATTAACGAAGCAAATATATGTGGGTGATGTTAGAGGTAAGACAGGGCCTGGTATGCCGTGTAAAACTTGGCTGAATGTAGTAGAATGTATGATAAAGAAAGAAAAATAAGGAGTTTGAAAAATAAAAGGGCATGTCAGAGGCAATGTAGGAATCTTGTGGAACCTAGGGAGGTATGCAGAGATAAGCATAGAGAAGGATTGCGAATGAAAAATAAATAGGAGAAAAATAAATAGGAGGTATGCGCTGCTATCATTTAAAAAATAATTTTTTTATCATTAATATATGGTCTTAGCTTAATTTTATATTTTGCTCTCTTGCCACGGAACTTGTCCATCCGGGTTACTAAAGTATGTTGCAAAGTTATTCTTGATAATGTAAGCTGCTTGTGTTCCTCCTGTAACACGCTTTTCTTCCTCATTTTCTATGGCATGAAGACCTGCGACTTCCAGGGTATCTTGAAAATTATATCCATCTCTTTCCCGGATATAATTGTGCAAAGCGCAAGCAGCTTTGACAACAGCCACACTATTCGATAGCTCAAGATTTAAGGGCCTGTGAAATATCCCCCACTTATTGGTGAGGATTCTAAACGAGCATTCTACAAACTCCTAGTTGATGATAAACGGTAATTAAACATTCGCTTTGTTTCGTTAAGTGACGTCCTGGAAAAGGCCGCATGATATTCGTGTCGATACCGAAGGATTCATCTCCTACTAGAACATAGGGAAGAGGCTCCATATTTGGTGATATTTGTTCTAGAGCTGATAAATTAAGGGTTGTTGCTCGGAAGCCTTTTCCAACACTAGAAGACTCAAAAATTGTAGGATCAGCATCTTTGCCCCCCATCTATATAAATAAGCTTATAATTATTGTCAGCGATTGCCAAAATAACAGATGGCAAGAAGTACTTGTAGAAGTATAAAGATCCAGAATGTTGTGGTTTGATAATACGAACACGTTTTTCATCTAAAGCACCTATGCAATGTGGAAAGTTAGCTCGTATTTTGAATTTTTCAGTTATTTGACGCCAATACTCCTCAGTAAAATCAGGAAACACTTCACTAGCCAAGCAGACCCATAACATCTTACACATCTGAGGTATAATGAATGAAGTGGTTGTTTTGCCAACCCTGTATGCATATTGCATGTCTGCATAAGAACATCCTGGACCCAAAAATCTGAAACAAAAATAAAATGTGTCAGGGGGTGCGATAATTTTGCTTTTTTTGTTTTTTTTTATTCTTTTTTTTTTTCAAACACAAACATGTTACCATGTTTGTGCAACTATTAAACCTTCGTTTGAAGATTAGTAATGTTTACCAACTATGATTATTTTTGTTTCTTCCAGGCAATAATATTCAAATGAAATTCAAATAAATACGGGACAGCTACCGAAAATACATGAAGTCTATCAAAACAAAATCCGGCCAGGCAAGGAAGAATGTAAAATCGTATGTTTTCGCATCCCAACCTTCTTTCCTTGACAGCTCAGTTGAGTTAGGACCAACGAAGCCTCTCCCAATGTTCGAGGGGAAGGAAACGTTGAAGACACCGACGAGTGCATTGAAGACTTCACTGTAAGTGAAATACGTCAAACAAAAGCTGCGTTCCCCCGACGAAAAAGACAAAAATTGGAAGAAAAAATGGAACAGTATATAGATGCTTTTAAACAAATTCAGACCCTACCTAAAGAAGACGAAAATAGCGACAATATAAACCTTTTCAAATCATTACTGCCACAAAGTTGCAACTAAGGATGGACATCATGAAAATGGTATACGAATATTCACAACATCCACAAACAGATAAAAATATTCATATTCCACAAACAGTAAACAGACAGGTTTAACCAATCAAACCAGCTTCTTCTTTACAAACAAAAGCCTCCCTATCAACTTCAACAACAGTAATAAACCCAAATAATAAACCATTTTATGACAACTTCCCTCATTATACGTCAACATCAACCGCTACCGCGTTTTCAGAAAGACCATTGGAAGAAACACACGAACCAGTGTACCATCTAATGGAAGTGATAAACCCCTCTAAAGGACGTCGAGAATCACCACAGTGCGCTGATGTTTGAAAACCACAGGAGGACTCCGGTTCATCAAGTCAGATGTATAGTCCTGAAGATAATTTAGCCGACTATTCAGATGCATATATATTACTCTGAGACTGATTTTAATTAGTTTGTGATCTAAATTATCTGACTTATCTTTTTTCAACTAGTTATTTTATATATCCCATTCACTGTACTTTTCAAATAATTTTTTTTTTTAATTTTTAACAGTTTCAGTCTTATTTTTTGACTTTGTAATTATATTTGTATTATTATTTAAACTATTACTTTTGTGAAATTAACACCTTTTTTAGTATTTATTCATCCTGTGTTATTATTTGCTATTAGCCTACTGGTTTTCTAGAAACGAAATCTCTGTATTATTGTATTAATGAAATGACGAAAGTATTCGATACTAAGTACACAGCGAGTTATTTTTTATAGTAATAAGCATTCAAATTCTAAGTGGTACGGTAATTAATACTTGTTTTGCCATTTTTTAAAATCGGAACGCAAGTTATTAGTCGCTGTATGAAAATATACTGTATGATAATTTACCATTTACATATTTTATCAATTTCAACTTACCTTAGTGTTATTGTTAGCATCTCATCCACTGATAAACAGAATCCATGAAGTGGTGTGGTTCTTCCAATCATATACTCTTTAACCTTCACGGATAATTCATCAAATGAACCTATTAACATACGGAAGTAATTGAAAAACTTAGCAACGTCTTCCCGTAGAGCACCGCACAGGAGCTCCATCTACCGCTCAAGCACGGTTAATAGGATGCACTGACCAACGCCTTTTACGGGTTTATTTTTTTTTAAACTTCAAATAACGATAGACGAGCAAACACGGATGCATTGTGAGAGATATCACACAATTCTAAAGGTTGGCAAGAACGATTCCCTCACCCGATCTCCAGCATGATGGTACGGTTAGCCGTCGAGCTTAAATGTATCGCGGCGCGCCGCACCGGCAGGTCGTTGCGGTTCGCCGCAGTGCATAAACGAAGCCTTATGGCTATCACTCCCTGATGGCATTTTCACATTTTTAGTTCTTAAGTACATGTTTTTTTGTTCGCAATTAACCAAATTATATCGTAGTAGTGTTATTATAACTTTGCTTGAGCAATAAATAGTTTTAAAAAAATATTCTCAGGGGTTGTTTTCAACCATTAGAAAAACTATGGCCATCTATCCCGAACTAACCCTACTAAAGTTGAAAGTAAATTAAAACGTCGATATGTAAAAAACAAAGGTTTTGCTAATCTTATTTAGCACCTTTTAATTACCTATGTACTAAAATAACTAAAACTATAAATACGACAAATGCTTTTACAATTAATATTGTGTATTTATTTCTATAAGCAGTAGATAAACACGAATCAAGTACCTACAAGTTTAATCAACAAGAACAATTTGGAATGTCAACCTTCAATAATTTTTGTTGAACTTGTACCTTGAACTTATTTAACTCCAAACCAGTTATATAAAGACTGAACTTCGTTTAATTTTCATAACAATTTTTTTTAATAATGTATGAGTCTTCAAAATTGTTTTGTATCTGTTAACTTAGATCGATATTAAAATATAAAAGGTTGAAACGAAACTAATTCGAACTTTATAGTCGTTAAAACATTTTTCTTTAGATTGTTTTCGATATCACACAGTGGGTTTTATGTAAATATCTTAACAACGTGTGTGGGTGTACACAGAATATTAAATATCTAAATTTAAAAGGAATACTTAATTTTTATGCGTTATAAAATAAATTTGTAATTTTAAACCTTGCAGATTAAAAATCTCAAGTAGAATGATAAAGTTATTCAGTTATAACCAACATTCTTTTTTTTTAATACATACATAATTTTTAAATTATCATTGATTATTTTGTAAGTCGGAATAATTAACATCTCCCATCAATCACGCAAGAAAGAAACCGTAGACTATGGCTGAATATTTGCACACGAATTTATAATTAAGTGATACTTGTCTAGTACTTTTAAAGCACAGTAATCTCATTTTTTTTTATAAAACGTTTATAGAGAATACTAAAATCTGGTCTACACATCTAATACTCTTAAGAATGTTATATAATCAAATATTTGTCAAACTTACAGCATACACCAGAGAATCTTTTTGGGTCTAATGTTTACTCTGTCATTTGTAGACCCTATGTAGATGGGTCATTGGTTGTGTAAGGAGTGCTACATCCATCACTTCAGAGTTACATCTTTTGTGAGCGAGGTCGTCGATTCAGTTCACTAAACTGGTCATGAATACTCATTGTAATGACTTAAACCTACCTTAAATACCTGATATAAATTCATCTTTAAGAAAATAGCTATAAAAAAGGATAGTATTAGCTTCATGTTTCTGTATTAAGTACCCAGTTTTTAATAATTCAGCCGTATTTTATGCAAAATTGATCATTCTTTAATGTACTATTAATGTCGTCGACTGTGCAATGTAATGTTGAAGAGCACATTTAATAACACACAAAAGAATGGCAATGTTTGAAAATACTTGGGGTCGGTTATTTGGTTAACCGACAATAGTTTCCTTTGTTGTTTATTTTCTATTATAACCGTATGTCAAAAGAAATAGTTAAGGTTACTACAGCTTTAAAAACGTACAGAACGACAAAAGCAGAAGTTTAATTTAGCATATCTTTACGTACTTTTTAATGGTATACACTAACTCTTCGAACTCCTCTTAACGAAAATGAACCGAAATAAAATATAATAAAACTGTGTATAAGTTTGGGTAAATGTAACTCGGTATCCTTTATTGAATGTAGTTATTTCTGCTTTACTTACTTTGTCCGAGTAAATGTCTACCCGACCAATCAACAACCCTGAAATAGTGTTTTACTTTTTATTCACTTAACCACCAAAGAGAGTAAATTATGTTCCTCTTGGGGGGTAAAAAGGAATATTATGACAATCCCAGAGGGGGTTGTATTGTATCACAGTCTCCTTGAAAGGCAGATGCAGTGTCAACTTAAAATCTATGATAGGGCGTAAACTTACCATCTTCTAAAGGTGTTTCAAACAAAATTACGATAAAATCAGTTGCAAAGAATTTCAAGTCATATACATAAATATTCTACATTCAAAAATCACCGAGCAGATGGAAAACGACATATAGATAAGTATCAAAAAAGGTTTACAGGAAATCGGTTTATTTTAAAATTTGTTCAGCAGAAATATATAAATAAGAATAATGTAGTGAAGGTTTGTAAATTATTTAATATCAGAACATTTTTCAAAATTAACAATCTATCACAATATAACTTCAGAAAGTAACGATACTTAGGGGAACATAACGTTTCTTATAGGGGAGAGTATTGAGATTATATTTATTTATAGACGATAATTGACTTGTTATTGGCTCCCATCAGGGTTATAACTATTAATACAGTTAACTACCACTATGAACGGGAAAAACAGTTTCCCCTAAATGGTGGTTATAATTCATTAAAACTAATTTATGTTACATAACTGTTATAAATAAACCCTTAAGCTTTTTTTAAACTTCCGTTAAAAAGTTTTAAAATATAACCCATCGTTAATTTAACTCTGTTAATTTTTCTTATACATAACATTCGTTATTCTAAATACAACGTGTCCCAGATAACAATTCCAGCATGGGGATCTCGCTTATTATAAAAGATACAGATTTGGTTAAATTAGATGAATTACTCCTAAGGATTAGTGAAATTATAGGACACTCTCCAATTTCCAAATTTCCATGTATTTTAAGACTTATGGCAAGAAAAATAAAAATGTCAAATTTCTTTTTCATGTAATATCTTTTTTGTTATATTAGACATATAAATTTTATTTGCACTTTCATAAGATATTTTTTATGCAGAATTTAAATATCAATTTGGATTTTTATTTGCACTTTCTATTTTTTAGTTTCAACCCCTAAATTAAATTTTTGTTATGGAACGACAAGTCGGCTTTGAAATAATTGATCGTGTTTTTTATCCTCTTTACAATGATATAGCACATGTACTATCTTATTTTTAAAAACAACAAAGAAAATTTAAAAAAATGTATTTTATTAAAGACTCTAATAATAAGTAGGCCGTGAAACGTGAGAAAACGACAAATAATAGATAACAACAAGAGTTAAGCAGGTAATAGAATTGGAGATAATTATCCAATTATAAAAGATGTTCAAACAATTGACCATTCAGTTCTAAACATAATTGTGCCCTGCGTAGTGTCGACGTAATTGCTCTGCGTAGTTTTTGGCGTTTAATGCTACCAAATGCTGCAAGAACAGCTTCACGAAGATCTTCGGCATTCTCAAATGTTTGCACGTACACTCGATTTTTTACGTAGCCTCAAAGGAAAAAGTCCAAGGGCGTTCAGTCTGGAGATCTGGGTGGCCATAAAATCGGCCCTCGATTACCAATCCATGAATTTGGAAACCGATTATTAAGATATTCGCTGATGATGTTTGAATTGTGGGGTGGGGCGCCATCTTGTTGGAAGCAGATATTAATATTCTCAATCAGTGGTAAATCATCAAGTTTCTTTTCTAAATCAGTTTGTAGTAAATTCAAATACTTTTCACTATTTAATGTTTCGTTAAAAAATATGGGCCTAATAAGTTTAGCGCCTAAAATGCTACACCAGACGTTAAAACCAAATCTCACTTGATGCCGACTTTCCTTAACAACGTAAGGATTTTCACGGTCCCAAAAGTGAACATTGTGTCGATTGAAAAGGCCATTATTTGTAAATCTGCTTTCGTCAAACCACAAAATCGTAGCTGGAAAATTATCGTTATTCTCACATTGATTAACATACCATTGGCAAAATTGTAATCTTCTCCCTGATCTCCATCTCTAAGTCCCTGCAGAATGGTGTACTTATACGGATGATACCTGTGACGTTTTAAAATTCTTTGTGATGTAGTTTTCGAAATACCAGTGTTATGTTCAATTTCTCTAACAGATGTTGAAGGATTTTCAATAACTGATTGTAATACATTTAGTTCTGCATCTTCATTCCGTAATTTCGGATTTCTAGTAGGTTTTGAAAATGAACCATATTCTTTTAAATTAATTACCAAGTTTCTGTACGTACGAGCACTGGGCTGCCTTCTTTCAGGATACAGCCTCAAGTACATCCGTTCAGCTTCTATACTGTTTTTATGAGACAAGATGTAACACCTCAACATATCAAACTTTTCAGTGTTAGTAAATAAAGCCATGTTTGACACAAAAATATTCTGGAACGAATAATTTTTAAGTAACATTAAATTTGATTGTGTTTTTATGTTTCACGGCCTGCTTATTGTTAGAGTCTTTAATAAAATACATTTTTGTTGTTTTTAAAAATAGATAGTACATGTGCTATATCGTTGTAAAGAGGATAAAAAAACACGATCAATTATTTCAAAGCCGACTTGTCGTTCCATAAGAAAAATTTAATTTAGGGTTGAAACTAAAAAATCGAAAGTGCAAATAAAAATCCAAATTGATATTTAAATTCTGCATAAAAAATATCTTAAGAAAGTGCAAATAAAATTTATATGTCTAATATAACAAAAGATACCTTAATAATATTACTTTTTAAATAATATTTTATCACAAAATATATAAAACACTCTCTACTCAAGTATACGTGGTAAACGTATAAAAAACGTTAAAGCGAATCTTAAATTTTGTATGGTTATATGTAGCACATACTCCACATACACACACCATGTCGTTGTGATCCGGTCGAGATTACAGGATAAAACATGTGTACCTCATATCTTGACCTGCAGCGGATATCCTTTACTGGGTCAATGCCAAAAGTCAACAAAACGTTCAATGGTTGATTTATCGTAGCACAGCTGTCTAGAAATCGTTTTTGTGCAGATTTCAAACACATATTTCATTCACTTCAACACAAGACCTGTTTCTCATAATTGAGATCAAGCTCAGCTAAATGACTCAAACTTGTTTAATTCTGCCTTCTCTAATTAATAGCATACCAACTAAAAAGGTACAGCTCCCATTTTGACCTTGATCGAATCACATCACCTCCACTGGGTCAAAGACAAAGTCCATCATACGTTTCAGTACATAGACGGTGTGATTTTTTAATAATCTGTCGTCGTTATCAATTAAGACCCATACCTTGATCAGGTAAGTCTTACTAAGGTCAAAATTCAAGATCAATCAAATTTTTTATAGATAGCGCATAGGAACATACGTGTCATTCGAAAACATTCTTTAAGTATATTCGAAATAATAATAATAGTATTCATTTATTGGCCAAATTATAGAAAGTCACAGGCATATAAATGAAAAAGCATCAACTCCCAAATAAGTAGCCAAAGAGACAATATCGCCTAGAATAAGGTTATCTTTAGCGTTCTACTACACGCCTATAAAGAAGACAATATTTATTTTAATGTAAAATCTTGAAGCGTAGTTAAAAATTTCATTTTTCAATATATAAGCATTCACAAGTTTCACTATGTTGTGAGAGAAACCACGTTTATACATTTCCATTGTATCTTTTGGTAAGGTAAGGCAATTATTTTTTGTGTATATCAAAACTATGCGCTTGCGATCGAAACTGGTTGGTGCGGAAAATAGTACAAAGAAAAGCATAATATTGATCTGTTAGCCATATTCAGAGTATGCATTTCCGATAGTATTTGTGTAATTCCTCTTTAGCCACGAATTCCATGAATTAATCTGATGCTCATATCTGAATACGTTTTGGATTTTCTTTTGTAATGCAACTTGAGTAGGGGTAAGTCGTCTAAAATGGGGACGGCGGGTAAAACGGGGACATGTTGTTCCCGCCCGTTGAGTGCTGCTGTTTGCGTAAAAACGGCCGACCTATTCTAAGCCATCAGTACGTTAGTATGCAGTGATCTGTCCACTTGAACGCAAGTTTATTGTGAGGCGAGAACCTTTCGAAGTTTTTCACTTAAAATCTTACGATTTTGGCGTTGTAGACAAGTGAATATTTGTTTTTAATTTCCAAGAATAAAATCACGGTAAGTAAGTCATCTTATTCTATTAGTATCGGTCGTGCGTCTGACATATTATACGTTAATTTTATTTAAGGATGAGTGAGCTAACGCCATATTTGATTTCACATATTACGGTCTGCTAAAATGGGGACTTGATCGGCCGTCTAAAACGGGGACGTCCCCATTTTGAACGACATTAATAAACAATTATAGAAATTATTTATTTATTTTTTATAATTGATTTTTTCGACTATTTTTCTTATAAAAACAAAATGAGAATATTTAATAAATTTATACTACTTCTTTTGATTTCAGATAAGTAGCATAATGGAAAAATACAAACGAAAAACTGACAGACAAATTTGGTCTGAAGAAAGTATGGCAGGGGCCATTACATCTGTCACTGCAGGAGAAATGGGGTACAGCAGAGCTTCAGTAGCCTTTAATGTACCACAAACAACACTGGAAAGAAAGGTGAAAAAAGCAAGAGAAGAGGGATTGTCTTCTGAAAAAGCCGCAGCGAAGAGGTTGGGGTGGTACAAATCAGTTTTTTCTGAAGCTCAGGAAAAGGAGCTGGTAGAACACATTCTAACTCTAGAAGAAAGACTTTTTGGAATTACGCTAACAGATCTGCGCTTGCTGGGATATGAGTTGGCAGTAAAGAACAGCCTCGAACATTCTTTTAATACACAGAAAAAGATAGCAGGTAAGCCAAATGGCTTTATAATTTTCTTGGGAGACACCCTTCTGTAAGTCTCAGAAATCCCGAAAAAACGTCCATGGCCAGAGCCAAAGGCTTCAACCGAGTAGCTGTAGGAAAATTTTTCGATTTGCTGCAGTCCTACGAAGAATATAATTTTATCCCGTCAGATATATATAACGTGGACGAAACTGGAATTTTAACAGTGCCCAATAAGCCCTCAAAAGTACTAGCACTTCGAGGTAAAAAGCAAGTTGGAGCTTTATCATCTTCTGAAAGGGGAGTTCTTGTAACGACTGAAATATGTATGAATGCAGCAGGGAATTTCAAGCCTATCATGTTTGTGTTTCCCAGAAAAATAGCGAACCCATTGCTCATGGAGGATGCCCCTCCAGGTTCTTTCGCAGTATACCATGAAAGTGGTTGGATTAATAAAGATTCATTTATAGTTTGGTTCAAGAAGTTCCTTGAATTTTCTAATCCTTCATCTGCAAAGCCTGTGTTACTTATTTTGGATGGCCACAGCTCACATGCTAAGAGTCTGAAATTGGTCAATCTTGCTCGGGAGAAAAACGTCATCTTACTTTGCTTTCCACCTCACACAACCCATCGGCTACAACCGTTGGACGTATCATTTATGGCACCTTTAAGTGCTTACTATGTACACGAAATAAGAAAGTGGTTAATAACTAATCCTGGTAGGGCTGTAACAATCTATCAATTAGGAAAGCTTTTCAATGCCGCCTTTACAAGGGTAGCCACTCTGCAAACTGCTATACAAGGTTTTCGAGCTAGTGGAATATACCCTTTTAACAAAGATGTTTTCCCTGACTATTTGTACGCCCCCTCAGAAACAACAAATATGCCTATGCAGCAGGAGATTCCACCAGTTCAGCCCCAGTTAGCAACTTCAGCAGCACCAGATAAGCCATAACCATCAACATCTGCTGCACCAGTTGAACCACCGCCACCAACTTCTCAACCCTCAGCTTTTTCTGTATCACGTAAAATTATAAGGCCTCTCCCACAGGAAAAGGAAAGGGAGAAAAAGAAAAAATTTGAAAAAAGAAAAGGCAAGACAGCTATTCTAACTTCATCCCCCTACAAACAAGAATCAGAGGCTGAAGAAGCAGTAAGGAACGAAAAAGCGAAAATGACAAAATGGAAGATCGACGACAATGAAACAAAAAAGTCGCTTCTGAAGAAAATAAAGAAAACAAAACAAAAAACGATTCACAAGAAAAAACGGACAGAAAAACTTCTAAAAAAACAAAAGTAGAAGAAATGGTGACGTGTTCGTCCGACGATGAGGAAAATATGGACGACGCTTGCCTTTTTTGTAATGAAAAAACGGACAGAAAAACTTCTAAAAAAACAAAAGTAGAAGAAATGGAGACGTCTTCGTCCGACGATGAGGAAAATATGGATGACGCTTGCCTTTTTTGTAATGAACTCTACATGCATTCTAAAGAAAAAGAAGGATGGGTACAATGTTGTGTTTGCAGCGGATGGGCCCATGAAGCTTGCACTGCCGTAGAAGAACATGATGAGACATTTGTTTGTGACTTTTGTTGTTAAATATTACTTTATTTAAACAAAAAATTAAAGTACATCCGAATTTTACGTTATTTTTAATGGGGTCCCCATTTTGGCCAACCAGTAGTTCAAAACGGGGTACTTACAATTTTTACATATTTCATATTTTATCTTTTGACTAAATTAGTTTTTGCTATCTACATAAGTGTTTTTTGTTAGGTTAAAACTCATTTAACCATCAGAGTTGTTCTCAAAATTAATTTCCAATAAACTTCCAATTTATAAGCTCAAATATACTAAGGTCCCCATTTTAGACGACTTTCCCCTATACTACACGTCCACAATTAAATTGAGACAATACTAAAAACGCCCACAAAAGTTCTCTTGTAGTTGTATTGCAATTTTGACGAGGCACATAAATCAATTTCAGGCTAGTTTTAGCATTTTTAATTAAACCTCATGTATTCTCGTGAAATTTTAATATAACATCTACCAACATTCCTAATTCCTTCACCAAATTCAGTGGATCAGGTTGGTTGCACCTATACGTTTATAGTGTTAGTAACATACAACAGGGCATTTTTCGGTCCAAACAACAAGAACTTAGTCTTCTTAGGGTTTACGATGAGGTCGGTGCCTACATTTTCCTGCGCTTGTGAGGTTAGAAGATAACAAGGTCGAAAGGAATAATATAGTTGTATGTCGTCCGCGTATTGATGAAATATGTATTTCATCGCATGCTATTGACCTACTGTACCGTTAAAAGAATTTATTCAAACAGATATGACTGCAACGTATAATGATTTCTTAGAATAAGGGTTTAAAGGGTTTTAAAGAACTAGTACTTGCTACAGTTTGAACCGTCCATTTTAAAAGACTTGAAAACAAGTGGTACGTGAAAGAGAAATAAATATTTAAATCTGTTTTACTAAATAAAAATCTTTAATTTAATCTTAAGTTTTTGAAGATAATAAGTGTGATGCTTGCCTTATATGGTTATGTTCCATTTTTAATGCGTTTTTTTTAATTAAAAGGAAAAGCACTATTGTGAACGTTTTTTTTTTCTATCTTTGGGACTGAACTACTTTTTCTCAGAAAGAGCTGTTGACCTGAATGTTTTTACTGAATAACTTATGCTCTAAAGTGACTTATTTTGAGCAGTTGGAAAGTAATTTTTCATCATGACCAAGAATTAGGATATTAATCGTTTTTCATGTAAAATTAGGTTATTTCTTACAAAAAGAATACCACTGAAGGACGGAAATAACCGTAGGGGTAAACGAGTTCCGTGGTAATACGCTACTTTTCACACAATTGCTTAATTAAGATCTAAAATTCTTTGTAAATGTGCAGAATATTTAAAAGTAACATTCAAAGATCAGAAGACCTTACCAAGTTACAAAAGTTACGAGTTAGAAAATAAATGTCACTTTCAGATTGTTATACCTTTCCAAAAAGTGCATAGATTTTTCTATGGTTTGATCTCAGTATTCAACGTTGAAGGCAATATTATTCAAAATCATAAATCATAACGTAACCGTAAGTTCCTTTGAACAAATATGTCAATTAGATTTTTAGTTTTTAATGATATAGGTCGATTTAATGATATTGGGGGTAGCTGGTGCAATTAATGTTAATGATTTCAAAACTTAGGTTCTTTTTTCTTGCTGAAACCTAAACTGACGCATCCGTTTAAAAGCCTAGAAACTAATAAATTGACTATGTCCATTTGTCCAGAAGGTATGTTAAGCTGAAAAATACCAACTAGTTTTACTTCTTTCATGACTCAAGTTTATTATAATTTATGTATATTATGAGACGCTGTCTAAAAAATTAAAATATTTATGCATAATGTTAAATAGAAGTATTGTTATTGTTATTGAATTAAAGTTAACTAATGAAACATTTTTATAATGGCTTACATGTTTGATGCATTTATCTAATTCACCCCGCAATTTAATGCACTTTTCTTGATATATTTATTGCACCGTAATCCCTGAACCGAAACTTCACAGGGTTCTGGAGATTTAAGGTCCCAAACTCACGTGTCAAATTTGAATGTAGACGCTGTACAAGCCAAAAGATTCATCATAAACATACTCAGGTATGCACTCACCCAGACATTTAATAATTTTTCAAAAACCACTTCTTTGAACTCAAGGGGCCTTAAAACGGATGTATTATTACTATTTTATTGACCGATTACAATAAGTTTCCCCTTATGTGGAAAGCTAAAAAAATTTTATAATCTCTTATTAAACACGTATTATAATCTCAAACATATGATGTTTACCACAAAGGAATATCAAAACAGATTATGTTGTGTCGGTCAGTGGTAGAGCGTATGTTTTTAGTTTGTTCATATTTCCGCTTATGCGATATAAGTAAGCTCATTACCGTACCCAAAACAACAAAATGGGATTTTTACCTTCCGAAAATTTATGTCGCTTATGTGTAAGCATATGAGTGCGTGTGTGCGCGTGTGCATATATGCGGGTCTGTGCCTGTGTGTGCGTGTTTGCAGGTGGCGTGTAATTTGACAACATCGGTGTCCTCTGACAGTATTAATCTTAGTGACGCTACTGCTCTGACTCGTGAAAATTACTATATGTTTTAGATTTTATTAATTTTGTATTTTGATTGTAGTCATTGTTAGCCTTCACTCGTAAGTGTTCTGAAATGTTTGCTTTAGAACAGTTTAATAATATCCCACTTGCTCTTAAATGTTATAATTTTTGCAACCTTTTGAGAATCATGCTTACTTTCAAAACCAGTTGAGCATTATACATAAAAATAAATATTTTTAATATTAGTAGATGGCTTTTGTTTTTTAATTATTTATAAGGATACTCGTTTGTAACAATAAAGAATTGTGCTGTGGTTATTTGATATAAAAAGCTTTTTTATGGAATGCTATTTTGCAAATGGACGGTCTGAATATTACGTTAGATTATACCAAATCGTAACACAATACCGTAATAGCATACAACACCGATCATAGGATTTTATTGTAAACAGTACTTCCACAGCAACAAAACCAGAATGACAGTATTTATGAGGTCAGGGGATTAGAATATTACACCGACTAGCCACTGTACACTGTGTGACTTGACTGCTTAGTCATATGAATTGTTGCCTAGATATTTTCATTATTCTGCATTTTAAAAAGGTAATTTTCCAGTATATTCTCAATATTAATCGACGCCATAGTCTTTGTCATTTAAACAATTACAAAACTTGCGTTGTCATAATGTATGCTAGAACTTCAAAACTGTGGATACGTGAAGAAGACGGTTTGCGATCATTCCTTGATTGTCGACTCTAACCATATTTCTTAATAATATTTTTCTAATTTTTTAGTTAAGATAATTAGTAGCTAACAGCAATAATCATTGTAACTACGAAAAGGTTATTAGCTTCATGTAGAAAGCTGCTTACAGAATTAATAGACGTTTTTGAACAAGAGCAGTACATTCCATAAAGTGCTTTAAATTAATGCGAACCTGTTTCACTTACCCTTATGTTAATTAATAATCAAAATGCAGTAAAACGACAAAATGTATTCATTTTCCAACGAAATGGGTGTATAGAGAAAGATTCTGGACAATATTTATCCCGAATGATGATGAATACTGGTATACAATTTAGATCAAGCTACAGTTTACTAACGTTAATCGTTAAACGCAACAGCACATCGCAAAAAATGTGGACACACGCTCTGTAAGATACTTCCATGGGAACAAGTTCATAATCATATGATGGGTTAGTATAGGCACAACAGTGAAAAAACCCGCAAAAAAACTTTTCTTCTTAAAAAAATTTATTAACGATTTCAACAATACCATAATATGTTTCGTTCTTAAGTAATTACGCCACATTTAGAAACATTAGAACAACGAGGAAAAGTAATGATTGAGCTGCCTCTCTTTATGCACGTATATTTACTGATGCACGGCATTCTTAGAAGTGATGATTCTTTTTACCATTACAAGAAGTAATGGTGCTGTCGATATAGTTGCTAGTTAAAGTAGTTTGTTTATTTGTGCTACTCTTAACATTCTACATAATATTCCGGAAAAACCACCCACTTCATATTTAAAACGCTTTTCAGGGTCTTTAATGGCGTATTTTTACATTAATGTGTAGATAACACTTACAGTTATCTTCTTCAGTAGTAATAAAATCTTTTAGAAATGTTTTAAATAATTGCAAAAATTTTATAAAATACGAAAAGTAAAACGCAAGCATTAGTCTGCTATTAACATAACAGCTTGGCACTAACAAATGCCGTAAACAAAGAGCAAATTTAACAAAATTTAATCAGATTATGATGTAAGTGTAAAGTTGTGAAAAACTTTCATTGGAAACTATAAAAAAATTCACAAATAGAAGCTTGACATCTATTAAAAATCCAATCAAATCTCACAAAGAAATAGGTTTGTTAATAAATGTATGCGATATTTACGGTGAAAACACACTGTAGGCTTTTTGAAATTAAAATTAAAAATTATATTGATATAAATTTTAATTTTAATTTCAAAAAGCCGGCAGACACTGATGGATACATAAATTATCAAACCACCATCTACATCAAGAAATTCCTGTAATTATATCTTAAGTTCATCGAGAAAACGAATCTGTGGTCCTCAATTTTTGAGAGATAAATATAAATATTTAACAAGATCACTACAAGCTAATGGATATTCACTGATACTAATAATGTTATTACTTCTGCTGGACATAGCCATAAAGGAAAATTAGTGCTTAATATTAGAATTTACATCAGTTCTACATACATAAAGACAAAATTTGCATCGATTGGGGCTTGAACCTTGGTGGCGCAGTTGGTAGCGCGGTACTCTAGCAAAGTACAGGTCGTAGGTTCGAATCATACTCGAGGTAAACTTTTTATTTATGTATTTAATAAAATTAATAATAATTTTTAAGTGCTTAATATTGGTACTGCTTTTCTTCCTTTTGTAACTAATGTTACAAATAAAATTGAAAAAATCCTAATTAATCATGGCAATAGAGCTGTTTTTAAATCTATAAGAAAAATGAAAGAACATTTAAGGTCACCTAAAAGTGTGTCGTCTTTTGGACTATATAAATTTTCTTGTTCATGTGAAAAAGTATGTATTGGAACCATACGTAGCTTTGATACAAGAGGTAAAGGAAATATGAGATTTTATAGATTAGGACAACCAGAGAAGTCTGTGGTAGCTGACCTTTAAATAATTTACATCATGATATTCAATTCGGTAATATGGCAAATATTGTCAATAAAACTCATTATTATCTTGGTTTACAACGTGAAGCTATTTACATATGTAAACATCCTAATAACTTCAATATGCAAGAAGAAAACCTCCCTTTAAATAGGTTTTGGCATGTTATAATTAAAAAAAGGCACAATGATACGTCTTAGCTTTAATTTAATTTTAGCTTTTGGTAGGTCTAGGTTTTTTCAGAGTTTCTTCCTACACCTTGATGTAAATTCTTTACCGATTATATATTAAATTAACACAGCACTATAATTTAACGTATGTAGTTTAAATGAACATTACAATTAAAAATCATATTGTGCTGTCACTGTAAAATAACACCTACATTTATTAACAAAGCTATTTTCTTAATTCTTAATTGATGTCAAGTTCCTATTTGTGAATACTTGTATCAATTTCGAATCAAAATTTTTCACAACTGTACAGTTACGTCATAATTTGTTCTTAGGTAATGACATTTTTTACTATTAACCTTCGACCGTTAGAGGGTGTTTTGGTTTGTCATTCAAGGAAGATTAATAATATTTAATTTATGAAGGATCTAGTGATTCTTTACTAAAACTATATTTCATAGTTAGCTTTATACGTTTATCCAACTGTTATGTTAATAGCAGCCTTACGTTTGCGTTTTCAATTTTCATAGTTCATAAAATTTTTTCAACATTTATGAAAGATTTTATTACTACTGAAGAAGATAACTGTAAGTGTTATCGAAACGTTTAGATTTTTATAAACATTAATACAAAAATACACCATTGAATACCCAAAAAAGCTAAGTATTTTAAATATGTGTAATAATGGTGAAGGTTTACATTTGCATACCAACTTTATATATTATCATACTTTACCTACTGCGTTTTAAGTCACACAGTCTTCTCCAAAAATGCATAATTTTATTAATTTGGCAACTTACTGTAATTCATTTAATTAACAATAAAGGATTTTTTTTAATTTCTCAATGATGTGTGGTAGTACTTAAGGTCATCTCAATTTTCCTTTATAATAAATTATATTAAATGTAAAGTATTAAAAACTTAAGGTTAAACGTAATACATTAGTGAGCATGGTAATTTAAAAATTTAGCAAGTCATTAAATTTTCAGTAATCTCGATCAATTAAGTCTGTGTATTCATATTACACAATGCCTGTCTAGATAAACCTACAATTAACTTTACATTTGCAGCTTAGCACAATTGGATTAAAATCCTTTGTGTTATTATAAATTAAAGTATCCACTAGCAACTATTCAATTTTTTATTACTAATTCATTACAAATTAAATTAACACTAATCAACAAGAGTGAAGAGACATTTAACCCAGCATGATATGCATATTTTTGTTATTAGCATTTAGTTATCTAAAATACGTATATTAAATAGCTATACTATAAAATTAAATATATACATTCTATAATTTCAATACGTAATCATCCTACATATATAATAGACGTTTATATTTGGAACAAATACAAGTATAAAAATCATCTTTACCTATAATTGGGAATACTTTTAGCTAACATGTATAGTAGAAAAATTTACATCACTAGTAAAAATGCTATTAAATTATCAAAATATTACATAGTTCATTAATTCGCCTGTCGTGTAATTTAGTGTAATGGTAACGAAAGAACTTGTGTTGGTACTGCCGCGGTCGCACCATTGATCTCCATTTTATAACTGTTTCATATGATAGTTGTATTATTACCTCCAGAATCCCAATTCGTTATATTAGAGTAGCAATGAACACTATTCTGTTGAAGGCCGCTAAGTGCTTTATAAATGTATCATCAAAGCGTTTATATAACAGAACCGTGGGATGCAATATACAGGGTTAGTCACGCTCAACGGGACGGAACCTAGCGGTAAAACGGTAAATGATATCAAAAAATCGTTTGACACAAGTATGTAGGTCTATTTGCTCTACAAATTAAAATTAGTGTGGAATATACAGGGTTACTTAAAAAAAAGTTACATATCAAAGTTATGTTTTTTTAAATGGATCACCCTGTATTTTATTACTTTTTTGAATCCTACTTTAAAAAATAATATGTATTTATTCAAGTAACACTATATCTAAGTTTGATATAGTTATTGATAGAGTTATTCAATTGTTTCTAAAAATGTAGAGTAATTGAAAAAATTTAGTTACAACTTAACAGAATTTTTTTAATTAATTTGCTTTTAGATTTCGATTCTACACTTCTTGGACTGTCTATCAGAATAATTACAATAGTAAAATAATATGCAGGGTGTTCCTAACTTCAACTTTGATTTTCTCCAAGTATTTGGTGCTATTACTTTGTTATTTAATACTCTTTTAAACTGATATAGGATTCCCTATCCCAATTTTCAGTATTTTCCGAGATATTACCAGTATGCATAAATATTGATGATTTTATAGCAAATACTGACAAGATAACCTTGGAATACAAAAGAAAATAAATTAAAAATTTATAATTTAAATATTTACATATTAAAGAAGTATTTTTTTTAAATGAAT
Organism: Vesta saturnalis; assembly: GCA_036346205.1. Classification (NCBI taxonomy): domain Eukaryota; kingdom Metazoa; phylum Arthropoda; class Insecta; order Coleoptera; family Lampyridae; genus Vesta; species Vesta saturnalis. Next base: position 1,571,290 of record JARFJB010002014.1, on the reverse strand, counting down.
CACCCTGAACTTTGTTACATTTTTTAATTGTCCTTAAAAAACTAACGTATTTATTTAGGTCACCGTATACTCAAATTTGATACTTTCCGAATTATTCAATTTTTTCTAAAACTGTAGTGTAACAAAAAAAGTTAATTGCAACTTAATACAGACTTTTTGATTAATTCGCTCCTTGGACTTTCTAATCAAATAAGTAAAATTGTATGTTCCAAACTTCAACTTTGATGTGCATCAAGTTTTTAGTGTTATTATTAAATGAAACACCCTGTATTTTATCCCTGCATGAAAACGAAAATTTAATATTATTTTCCCTATCCGAATTTTCTTTATTTCCGAATTATTTGCATTATTTTATCAGTATGCGTAAATGTTGAAGATTTTATGATAAACTCTAAGTAGGCTTTGAGAAAATTAACAAATAAAACATTTTCTTATGCCAGATAGTAAAAACCTATTTAGTGTTGATTTCACTATTTAACATAATTAATACAATGAAATAATACCCAATTGAAGATCGAGTAAATATGATTTTTATATTAGGTGAATGTTTTCAAAATTGCTTATTAGCATCACGTGTTTATGCTGAAAGATATCCTCAAAAAGACCATCCTCGGAAAGAAGTGTTCGAGAGACTTTTAAACCGATTTATTGAAACTGGCAGTGTTGAATATAAAACACGAGAAATAGCAAAGCCCGTAACGGAAAACGAAGATTTACAACTAGCAGTTTTGCAATCTGTAATTGAAAATCGCAATAACAAACATTTCGACAATTATTTCTCGAGAACTGGGTATAAGTCAATCCAGCGTAAGTAGAATAATAAGAAAACATAACTATCATCCGTATCATATACAAATGCATCAGCATTTATATGGAGTGGATTTTCAACGTAGACTGGAATTTTGTCTATGGTTTTTCGACCATACGGCAGAAGATCAATATTTTTATGATAATTTGTTATTCACCGACGAAGCTACATTTCACAATAGTGGACTGGATAATAGGTATAATTTTCACTATTACGCCATTGAGAATCCTCATCAATTTAGAACAATAGATCGACAAAATCGTTGGTCCCTAAACGTATCCAATTTCTAATTAAAACATGGCGGAGTTATTGTAATTTATGGTTAGTTAAAAATAACTTTTTTACTCATAAAGTAATTTTAATTTATTTTTTTTTATAGATGTTTTGATATCCTAGAACTTCCCCAATTCTCCAAATTTAAAAGTTTTTTATGTCATAATGTCTTTTTCGCCCCAAAGAATGCTTTTCAACACTTAAACTCGTCTATACACTTCTTAACACAGAAATGGCCAATAAAGAAGCAGCAGGTTGTAAGAGGATGTCCACTTTGAAAAACAATAAATTAGACGGGATTTGGTTCAAAGATTCTGGGCCCCAATATGTGAAATTCTACTGTTGTTTGTATAGGTCTCACAATGATAATAACTTTCACGATCTTTTGATTACCTTGGTCTGAGAATAGATTACGTCTTATCTAATTTTCATCTGCCACTAATCCCGCAGGTCATAGTGCAGAAGCATTTGCTGTATCTTGTGATCTCACACAAATTATTTTCGAACCAACTAGAATCCCTGTCAACCCTAACCATACTCAACATCTCCTGGACCTACTGCTTACATCTAACCCACTTGTCTATAAATCAAGAGTCCTTTCCCCACTTGGTCAATCAGACCACGGCCTAATAGAAATAGCGTCCTCTGTACCTAATCCCACTATTGCTCGAGAAACAGCTAGAACTATGTGATGTTTTAAATCAGCTATTTATGCAACCTTCCCCTGGCGTGAGTATTTCTTTAAACGGTAATTCTCTACAAACATTGCTCTTTCAATAACTGAAGTTAACTACATTACCAAAAGACATGATCGTGTAGGTCATGCCCGTTCCCAAGTATGGTTTAAAAGGGCTTGCACTGATGCATTATCGCAAAATCATTAACTCTATACCAAATGGAAATCAAATAAACCTGTCAAAAATCACGCCACAAGGAATAGTTGCAAAAGCAACATAACCAAGGTCACAAAGATGTTTGAAGAACGTAAATGCAAATAATTAGTCTCATGTCTTTTGGGTGGTCATAAAATTTGGTTATTAGCGGAAGTCCAAATCTACCCCATACTCTATGAAACCAATCCACTTTCGATACAAACTCCTAGAATAAATTATCAATAAATTTGACACAAACACGGCGACTGGCTTTGGCGGTATTCCAGCTATCCTCCTTAAAAAATGCTACCCCGAGCTAGTACCTGTATTGTCCAAACCCTTTTCAATCTCCTTGTCATCTGGAGAGTTTCCCTCATCGTGGAAGTTGGCAAATGTCCAATTTAAAAAGGTCTATCACTTTCATTCCTTGAGTCCAATAAACTCCTAAACGACCACCAGTATGGGTTCAGAGAGACTCATTCAAAGAGTAATCTTCTTTCATATGTCCCCCAACTTTGTAATAATACATTAGTAGCTTTAGATACTTCAAAGGCTTTTGACCAGGTTTGGCACGAGTGCCTACTTGCGAAGCTCACTTCGTTCGGCTTATCCGATACGCTCATCAATTGGATATCTAGCTTTCTTGACAAAATGCGTATACGCGTTGTCGTCGATGGCTTCTTTTCGAAAGAAACTATTATTAACGCGGGAGTACTCCAAGTGTCCTTGAATGGGGAAATAATAATCTACTCACGTTCAACGCCGAGAAAATCCAGTGCTGCCTTGCGTCCGCCGATCATTTCCTGCTGTAAATGTAAATGAATGGCTTAGATCTCAAGTTTTCAAAATCTATTGCTATATTAGGTACGTCCGTGTCATTGAACCTTTCGTGGGTTGATCACCTTTTGTCAGCCAGCAAAACAGCTGCCCGTAAACCCAAATTTTTATACAGATGTAAACAGTACGTTACATCGCAAAAACTCCTTTTACTGTAATACGCCCTTAATATGGCAAACCGCACCCAAACCTGCCTCTGACTTATGTCCTACAGTCTCTTGAACATAGAAGAGTAGTTTCGGTACTTTCTTTGTACTATCGCTATTACTATGGCATGTGTACCTAAGAAATACAGTCCTTAATACCTTTTCAGGCCTTCTTCGCTAGGAACTCTCGGTTTACCTATTCACACCATAATTACGCACTCAAAATTTTATCTTGGCATACTAAACTGGCGCAATCTACATTTTTCCACACGGCGATCAAATTGTCGAATGCACTACCTAGTTCCTGTTTTTCTCTAAAAATTAACAAATTTGAGGTGGCCATTCATAAACATTTCTCGGCAGCCTAACAATATCCCTCAATCCTCCTGTGCTTTAACACGTTAGGCAAACCTTATCCTGTTCAGGAATACTATAAGTAAAAAAAAAGTTACAAAAACATAACGTTTCGGTGTACAATTTATAAAACATTTCAGTCCCAAAAAATAAATTGCTTCATAGTGGCTCTTTACTGCATTTAGAAGTTATTTGAATTCACTAAGAAATCTAATTTAATATTACAACTGTACGAAAAAAATAGCTTTATTAAAGTACCGTTTAAAAACAAGCTTCTTTTAAATAGTGTTGTTTCAGTAACTACTATAAAATTACAGTATGTTATAGTTACATGGAGAAAATACGAAGTTTATGATAAAATTAAATTATTTTCTTATACAGGGTGTATTTTAAAATCACCGACAAACGAAAACTGGAGATTCTATGATTCAAAATAAGACAAAAATTATCGTAAACGCTTGTCCGAAAATGCTTCCTAACCGAGATACAGGTTGATTAAAAAATAATTGTTTTAAGATTTTTTTAAGATTCCTCAAAAACTACAAAAGATATTACACTGAGATTTGGTACACCTAAATGTCTAATTAGGTACAATTAATCAGGTGAGTTTGAGTCAACTAGCTCCATCCAGTGGCGTAGAATATGCTAAGTTAATCACTTTAATCAAAAAAAAGCGCACGTCCCTGCTTTATTTGAAGAAATATTTTTTTGTTAAATTCAACATTTAATTCTGAAATAAAATAATACTTAACATTTTTTCGATTCGGTACCCGTTTTTGAAATATTTTGCATTAACGTAAACGACTACATTATTCAGTAATAACCAAATTAAATAAATCAGAGATTGCGTTGCATTTGACAGTTACGTATCTTATGTTTGCTAAAATAGTTGCATTTACGCGTGCTTTGTAATTCATTGTTTGTGTCTAATTACTGTGAAAAAATGAATTATTCCAAACGAGAACTGGTCGATATGCATTTATGTTATAGTAATACTAATTGCAATGCTCGTGCAGCTGCTCGACTTTATGAACAAAGATTTCCAAATAGAAGACATCCACATCATACTATGTTTAGAACCGTTCATCGTAACTTGTTAGAGTATGGAAATTTAAAAGGAAAGAAAAATTCCGGAGGAAATGCTCGTGTACCAGCTGAAAATGGGGAACCAATTTTAGATAGAGTTTATGAAAATTCATCAATAAGTACGCGTGAGCTAGGTTTAGAATTTGGTGTGTCGCATAGCAAGTCTTGGAAAGCTTTACGAGAACAAAATTTACATCCCTTTCACCTACAAAAAGTGCATGCATTATTGCCTGCTGACCATCCTGCTGGAATGAATTTTTGCGAATGGGTTTTAAATAAAAATGCTGAAGATGTACAATTTGTTAGAAACTTATTGACCACTGATGAGTGTATTTTTTCCCGAAATGGAACAATAAACTTGCATAATTCCCACAAACAGTAACAGTAACTCTCCAATAGAAAAAGTACACTCCACCACTTTAGAAAAATTAAGAATTTTCAAGATTGAAAATAAAAACGAAAGTCCCCAAAATTCAATGATATCGGCCATATTAATGTACAATCAGTCTATACATTGTGCGACGGGGTATACACCTTTTACTCTACTGTACGGGCCTTACGTAAACTTAAATGCACATGAAATTGATTTAAACAAAACTGTGTACGAAAATTATAACGAAAAGCGAAAACCGAATTGTTACACTTCTACGAACACATATCACAAACAATTAGAAAAGGGCACTAAGACTCTAGGAAAGAAAAATATAGATAAAGAGTCAACCATTGAAATGAATGAACCAGTAGTCTATTTCACACGGCAAAGAATTAGAAAAACAGATCCATGCTTTGGTAAAGTAAATATAACATCCGTTAATAAAAATAAAATCAGAGGGCTCAGATAAAGTTCAAATAGACCAGCGAACATACACACAAGAAAGATTAAACGTATTAAAAAGAAATTTTGTTTGCAGAATTTGCCTGGAAATCCAGAACCAGGGCCTTCAAATTGAAAAATTTTATAGAAATGGGTACATTACCGAAGACATAGGCCCAGCCAAATTAGCAGATCATTATATCATAAGTTTTACTTCTATATTAATATAACAGACTTAGAATTAAGTTATTATCAAATATTAAGTAAGGTAGTAATTTTAGACACAAATTCCAACGCCATGATCCAGAAATTAGTCCATGTATTGAAAGAAAATTGTAAGTTAATAGAAAAACAATTATTTAAACTCAAACGTGAAATAAAACGTGGACTTGCTAATATTATTGGTACAGTAATAAAATATGTTACTGGCAACCCTGACAACAGCGATTTAACTGAAATTAATAAAAATCTCAATTCACTATATAAAAATCAAGAGAAAATTATTCAACAGGTGGATAAATACACTTCATTTGCTAATCACATCACTGAAAGGTACTCCAAAGACTTGGAAACAATCCAAAACAACACTGATTTAGTTGTTAATGAATTAAACAAGGTGAACATTATTCTTGACACACAGTTAATTATTCAATACAATAATTATTTAAGTTCCAAATTATTGGACATCCTTCAAACTATTCAAGAACAATTTCTTTAGCTTTTTCTGAAATAACAAATCTCGAAATTATGTGTGGTATAGAAATAATTGAAATTATCGTCCATTTAAAATTAATTTATAAAAAGACGGAGTTGTCTGAATTAGATAAAATCCAAATTTTTAAAATACTGGAATTTTCAAAGTTTAGAGTTTTGTCAACAGAAGATTCAATTACATGTATATTGTGTATACCCATCCTCAATCCTTTAATATTCCAATACAAAAGAATTTACCCGGTTTAACCCTGACTTAAAAATTAATCCTTTAGTGCATGTTATGCGTTTATCTATAACTACTATTGTAATTACTTTATTAGTCATGTTTTTTATTTTAATCTATGTATTTAGAAATAAGATACGTAATAGAATTAGGAAACAAAGAAAGGATAAAGAAGTGATTCCTTTAAAACAGATAACTTCGCAGAATGAGGACATTCTGTCTTAAGGGGAAAGGAGTTATATTCTCCGTATTTTTGTATAATATATATCATTATATAAATAGTTAGTATAACATATCGTTCTGTAAACAATAGTCAAACATCAAATATTAATTGCATCATCAAATATTATCACATGGAAGCTTTCATATTTCTTATTAATGTAATTTATAAATTCTTAGAGATGTTAGTTATCTTAAGTAAATTAATGATGTTATAAAAGACGCGGCATTGATAACAATAGTCAGAGTTGATATTAACTTATAGTTAGTGAGGTCTCAGTTTTTAATTGTAATAATTTATTTTTAAATAATTCTTGTTTGCAATAAAAACATAATTATATATATATATATATATATATATATATATATATATATATATATATATATATATACATATGTATATATACAGGGTGTCCCAACGATTTGGGAGTGGAAGATTGCGTCTATACTGTTGATTTAATAAAAAAATCTTATAACGGACTATTTTTGCAAATATGAGGTGTTTTTCGAGTACTACACTAACCTTTTTTAATGGAACACCCTATATATTTTTATATATTTGAATTCTCTGTTAAATGCTGAGCAAAATGATACAAGGTACTATGGGGTCTACGACTAACGGTTCCTAAGGTATTGACATTTCTATGTAAAAAAAATAGTCTATTAAGTATGCTAAAGCTTCTAGTTCATTGTGTTCTTTACTACCATCTTAAAGTTTAAGTTTTAAGTAAAAGTTTAAAGCTATGCAGTTCTTCGAGTAAATAATTATTAAGCGTTGCTCTTCTATAGTGCAAAATGTTGAATTGTGTCGCAAACATGTACCCTCACGGTTTTATAGCAATTAGCATTGTTTCATTTTTGTTTTTCTGTGAATTATGATTACACCTGTCTTTACTTATTTTATATTGTGACAAATTCAACAAAAATTAAAAATGTTTACAATTTTCAACTTTATCACTAAATAATTCAAAAACACTTAGGAATGGGTAGTAAAAAGTAGTATCTATTGAAAACCCGTAAAAAATGCTATTCAAATCTGTAATAAAATACAGGGTATGTCGTTTAAAAAAATGAGAAAAATAACATTGAGCAAAATGGACCACCCTGTATATGCAAAGAAAAGAGTCTGCAATCTGAATGTAGAAGTTAAAACTAGACAGATTAGGAAACAAATACCAAAATTTCACCTCGATATCTTTCAAGATGGCTGAACACGAGCCAACTTAATTTACTAATTTTTTTACATAGAAATGTCAATAACTTAGGAACCGTTAGTCGTAGACCCATAGTACCCTATGCCATTTTGCTCAGAATTTAACGGAGAATTCAAATACATAAAAATATATGGGATGTTCTATTAAAAAACACAAGCTTATGCGTAATCTTCCACCCCAAATCGTTGAGACACCCTGTATATATATATATATATATATATATATATATATATATATATATATATATATATATACACTTATACACACACACACACACACACACAATACAGGGTGGCCAAAGAGTGCGACAAAGCTCAATATCTCCTGAACCATCGAAGATAGTGGAAAACAATTTTCAGGAGATATTAAGGGTTCAGAGATTCATCTTCTAAAATTATTTTCAACTGTACAGGGTACTTCAAAAATGCGGCACGGTAAACATATTATACCTCTTAAATTGGACACCCTGTGTATTTTTACATATTTTAATTCACCCTAAAATTCTGTATTTAGCACCGAAATTTGTATAGCATATTTTTGCGACGTTGCCAATTAAATTGAGAAACTTCTTAAATTTGTGAAAAACATAGGCCAATGAAATTTGTAATATTTTTTAACTTATAATAACTGCAAACAAAACGGAAACGGAAAGAGGAGTGATCACAGAAGTCCCCTAAGATAACGCAGATCAATGTTTTTCTACAGGGTGTTTCATGTGGTCATGTCAACGTTTCGAACTTTTAACTTAATTTTAGAAATTTTTTTAAATATCGGGTCATCATTAGAAAAGGTCATCAAGTTGGCTTTGGATTTATGTCGAAAGGAGTTTGCATATTCTTATTTCATTTGAACTTGAGCTTTGACAGAACTAAAATGTAACATGCCAACCGACAACTTCACATTTTCTAATGAACACCCGATGTTTTTGTGGCATATCTTCCACTATGGATGTTCGCGATGGGGAGGACAAAAAGGAGCGCTCGCGCAGCAGACCGTCAGCGATGATGTCGAACGGACCAGTGAGAACCTTAACGTCGCGTGGCACTGTCAGAGGAAAAGGGGACCTTACAGCAGAAACCGTACACTGCTCAAGTTCCAATCATCCCCCATGTCATTATGAAGATGTGTCGCCACCCCCAACTACTATAGTGGAAGTACACCCCACATCTGCAGCACCGAGAGGGTCGATGGAGGACGCGTCGCCACGCTCGGATAGTGGTCTATATTATAGGGACTCCTCAGGAAACCACTCGGGCCACTTCCGACCCAATATCAAACTTTTAATTATAGGGATACGGATGACCTGGACATGATTTTAAGAAGGTTATCGTGTATTAATCAATGAAATAACTCTTTCTGTTTATCTGGTTTATTATTTATTCAATTATCAAAGTTTTCAATTCTCCGTCGCTTAGAGTAACTATATTGTTTGGATTCAGGTGTGCTTAATACATTGTAACACCTATCTCTAACTATTTTCCTATCATTATATACAAAAAGAGAGTCTTTACTATTACTAAGCACTATATCCTTCATCGATTCATAGTTTATAACGCGAGAGTTTTTATAGTTTAAGGTAATGCCCTTCACTTTACACAACGATTTAATTGCCTGATCACTGGTTGAAAACACGTTATAGCTGTACTTTTTCGGGTCTGCACTAACCCAGCTATATAACTTCCTTCACCGTACGTCTCCAGCTCGTCGGTCATCTGGCCAAGGAAATCCCCACAAGTTGGATTCCAGTCGTCGGGTTTCGTCACAAATATGACACTATCTGTATCATAATACAGAACACAGCAATCTAGTTTTTCCAGGTAACTGTATAGCTCTAAAAACTATTAATGTGTCCATAGCCGCTTACACGGCAGCTCATGCACGTTTAGAGATATATAGTTACCTGGAAAAACTAAATCACCGTGTTCTCCAACTCTCCGTCTTGATTCATGTTTGCAGCTTTACGAGTTTTCGCGTTAGCGTGTTTTGCTGGCGTGTTTTCGTTTGTGTGTTTTAGTATTTGCGTGTTTTCCTTTTTCGTGTTTTCGCGTTAGCATGTTTTCGTGTTTGCGTGTTTTTGCTGTTGTTTTCGTGTTTGTATGTTTTGCGTTTGGTGTTCGTGTTTGTGTTATTGTTGTGTGTTTTAGCGTGCGTGTTTCGTGTTTTGCGTTTGTGTCGTTTCGTGTTTCGTGTTTCGTGTTTTCGTTGTGTTTTTTTGTTTGCGTGTTTGTTTTAGCTGTTTCGTGTCATGTTTTGCGTTTGCGTGTTTTCGTGTTAGCGTATTTTCATTTGGCCATCGTGCTAAAACATTGATAGTTGATTGTATGTAGCTGCAGGCAATATTGTGTTTACTAAAAACCATAATTGGAAACGCTGTTTGCGATGTCCAGTCCGCGGAACTATGTTTAATTAGCTTTTTGACAGATGTATTTATGATAAAATAATATAGAGGTGAAACTGGCTAGCTAACGTGTTTTGCTGCTACATGCAACACAATATTGAAGATTCTGTTTATATATTAGAAGACGTACTACAGTCTCGAAACAGAATGCAGATAAAATTCAAGGAAATGAACACGGTACAGCTTCTGAGAACGAATTGAAAGATTTGAAGAGTGTGCAGCATTGCCAGAGCCGTGCTGAAACCAGTTAATTTAGGAATAACCTCATGTCCATGTAGTAATAATAATAATAATAATAGTGTCTGATAAAAACTGTTAGGGGTTATTAGCTGCTTTATAGGTTGTTACAATATAATCGTTCAAGGTGAAGACGATGAGATGAATGTATCTCAAAATCTTGATGCTCTCTATGAAATTTCAAATAAATTAGATTACGTTACTCTTATTTCAGATTAGAAATTTTGAAGCGTTTAGTTAACATTGCTATTAATCTCAACTTGTAAAATCCATATAACGTGAAGTACATGTGTTTGTGCATAATTGAGTATACAGATAAATCATGATTGCATAGAAAAGAGAGTATATCCGTATAAAAAGCATCGGGTAGAAATTTATATTATTTCGACTAATAATTCTTAGACCTTAATGTAATTTGCGGTAGCAAACATATTTGTATGAAGTTATTTTAACATGATATTAATGATCGGCTACCACTTTCCTATTAATTAATGCAGTTTGTAACTGTTTAATAATTTAATGTATTCCATAACAATAGTTTAAGTAATTTCAAGGTTCAAATTATTTAAAGTAATTTTGCAGTAGCAAAATTTTTAAAATATTTGTAAGTATTTTGAATGTAAATTTATAAGTATAATATAAATGCTAAATACGAGTAGCATTAATCAGGTTTTGTGCATTACTTTCTAAATTAGTTTATAATCGGAAAGCAATAGCCATTGATAAGTAGAAAACGTGTTTAGTGAGACTACATGTGAATACGTTGTATAAAAAATATTTCAGTTCCACATATGGTTTTTTTTACTAGATATTGCTAACAAAAATGTCTGTAAAGATTTTAAAATGTATTATTACTCTTATAGGACGACGTCATAAAATTAGGTCTACAACTAGTTGGTACGTATTCGTGGATTTTAAACTTGTAGTTATTGTTAATTCGGGTATAATAATAAAACCATTAAAACCTTTTGCCTTTTATTTCCATTATATCAATTTGATATTTTTAAAAACATGTTAATTTAATTTAACTTTATGTTATATATAAGTAATTATTACTTTTCAGTCCTTTTAATGAGGTTTTTATAACTGTTAATG